>BMAO01026596.1:0-22322 GCA_019973975.1 Trichonephila clavata
TACGGATCATTTGGAGTATTCTTTATTATTTATTAAAACTAATGACAAATTTAGAATAATTCATAAATTTCAGAGTTTTATTCGAAATTCAGTAGAAGTTTACAAGAGTTGCTACATGTGATCTTGAAATGTTCCAGAAAATGGTATGGGAATTTTACGAAAAAATTAAGTTTCAAGACGAATCATTTGCAACGGACACAGAAATTAACAGAGAAGAAAAAGTAAGCATTTGTGCAACATTATGGACATTGATAGAGTGATGCTATAAAATGTGTGGAATGAACTGGATTACAGATTGGATGTATACCGCCGTGTAAGAAGAAAGTCACACATTAAACTGAAACAAAAAAAAACACTTGGTATATTTATCTTCACATATCACTTATTGTAACAAGTGCAGTAGTTTCGGTAAAATGATTTTTTAAAACGTGTCCATCATTTGTACTAACCCTGTATTTCGAAGCAAACATAGTATTATTTAGAATATTCATTGGTTAATTTCGGCTAAATGCCAGCACTAATACCTGAAAGCTTCATTTTTAGAAAAATAACTATGTTAATTAAGTTAGCAAATTAATTTATTAACATAATTTAGTCCTTTCAGCTCGTATCAATGAAGATAATTTGTCCAATTATCATGATAACTACGACATGTTAATAATATATATATATATATATATATATATATATAAAAATGTCCGTCATTTTTTCTTTTCTTTTCCCTAAATTTCCATTTTGTAATGAATGTACACAGACTCTTCAACTTTCCTTCGAAATTTTCCTTGATGGTTGATTTCTATTTTTTAAATTTGTAAATAAAAAAAAATAATTGAATATTATATCAGTACTAATTGCATTATGCTTAGTAAAATAATTATGAAATAAACGTTGTTGTAAGAAACTTTTTAATATTTGTTGACACTAAGTTTGGAGTTGCATCTGGCAACTGCAACAAATTGGCTACGTGCCAATGTATTTATTATGTAACAATTTTTGGTTGTGTTCACAGGGGCGGAAAAGACGACTGTCTGCATGGTTATCTTAAGCATAAAAAATTTGTAATATTATAAAATAATAAATTTTATTATTTTACTCAGAAATATAATACATTACAATTAATTGTATGCATTAAACAAGTACTATAAAAAATTAAGTCAATTCCTACTTAGGTCAACCAAAGAAATTTATTTTATTTACTTTTTTATTAAATAGCTACAATTAACATAAATATATATATATATATATACACAGATGACAGAATCACAATTTTAAGTGATAAAATAGACAGTATTTTTCCATTTTCCATTCTATGTATGTTGTTGGACTGTTTTTGTTTGATACTATTTATTGATCAATTAAATTTAATTGTATTAAAAAAACAGTATAATAAAAAAAAAGTCACATTCTCAGAAGTTAGCCCATCCCAGGTTAGATTCGAACCTACGTCCTTTGGATTAGAAGCTCAACGCGCTATCCATTGCGCTGCAGGAACTCAACGAATGCTTTTCCTTTCTATATATACTATTGGACTATTTTTTGTTACTATTTATTCACTTTTTATTTTAATAATGAATTAAAATTTCAATTTTGTATTAACACCAAATGTCATCCACTACAAGTTTTAAAAAATGTATTTGAACTTGAATGGATGAATAGATATTAATTTATTAACGATTGAAAACTTGAACCAGATTAATATATATATATATGCACTGGCCTCCAAAAGTTGAGGAATAACATGGGTTTTGAAACTCACTCTAAAAAAATGACAGCAACAATAAAATTTATAGATTATATAAATGAAAAACGAACTTTATACAAATTTATGCAAACACAATAGCTGCCACTTTTTTTAATAGGAAAGAACAGATATATATGAGTGAAAGAAAAATATGCATATATCAGGCTTTCGTAATTAAGCATGCAACTTTTGTCGATACCAATATTTTGTTCGAGTATAATTAATACTCCACGGAAAAAGGACTTAAGTTAAGAAAGAATTAATTGAAGCTATTGTAGAATGATCTTTATATATTTTTTATCTGTACTACAGCATTAGAATTTGAGTTATTGTAGAAAAATCGCTGTCAGTTAAAATGATGTTAAGAAGGGAGATTTTGCATGGAACTGACATTCGAAAGGGCAATAACCGAATGTCAAAATGATGTGCAATGAAATACGAAAGTTATCTGCCTCTATCAAAATAAAAGTATTCAACCAAACATAACATCCGCTGCAAATAATTGGAAGAAATCCGGAGAGAGAGGCTACGGGAAGAGGGAAAAAGGGTAGAGAACGAATCGTCATTCCCCCCACGCAACTGGCTAATTCCCCCTTTTCCTTCGTTTATTCGAAAATCGGGGGAACTTTTGTTTATAAAGAAGTATCAAGTAGAATTTTTCTTCTCTTTAATTTTTTTTTCTTCGTCGGGACTTTTACTGATCAAAGGGGAAGACACATACTTATTTGATTCTCTCCCAAGAAACTCACATGTAGAGTAATTTTGGTACTTTCTAATAATCAACATCGCATGAAAATTCGCCAATTCATGCGGCTTTGTGAATTTGGCGAAGCTCAAGTACCAGAGTACTCCTGATTGACATTGTTTCCAGCGTAGGTTTCAGTCCTGATGCAATTAAACATTTATCGTTCAGAGAAGCTAATGCACTGCGCTTAACCCCAAAACTGCCATCGGTATATATATACGTCTTTCAAAACCAGTGCGTTAAATGTCCCGGACGTATATGTATGTGTATTTCCAAAATGCAATATTTTTCTTTGGGATGCTATCAGTAAACCTTTTCAAACACTTTGGAATGCAATAAAATAATTTTGATAGTGTTAGCGAAGGATTTACTTATTTAAGAAAACCATTTACTTCCTTATGCTTTTTCTTTTCTCCCCGATACGCCGCATACTCTCACTTACGTGAGAAACGACGACACTGGGAACGAATGTGTAACTTTTAATGGGTGAACTTATAACAAGATCTATACAATGTGTATAGTTATCCTCTACTACAAGCAGTAATTATCTTCTGTTACAAAAGAAGTTATAAATTCTTCTATAACAAATATAAATATATTTTTTACAAATTTTGTTTATTTATTTTTAGGAGTATGAAATTGTTGCGTGGAAAATGAGCAAAATAATTTTTTGTTCCTGCTGATATATAATTTCGATCCTTGTTCCTAAAGATATATATATTTAATCTTGTTTATTAAAGTCACACTTTAAAGACGTGCTAGAGCTACTTTCGTTGAACCATATAATTTTGAACTTCGGTTAAATGACTAAACTTAAGCTGATTTCCCACTCTTTAAATTCCCATACCCTTATGCCTAGTGGTCAAGGAAATGACTCGTGGACGGCATGTCATGAGTTCGAGACTAGTACCGTTGAACACCCGATATGTAGGGGAGCGATGGACGCTTAATCTGTCGAAGCTCAAACGTCCTCCTGAATGTCTGGTGTGGAAGTTAGGAGAGGGGGATGCCAGCTCAGGTTTCATCCTCGTCACTTCACCATGGCTCAAAATTTCGAGGTCCATCACCAGAAGCCCTTAAAAAGGTGAAAATTGCGACGTTAATATCCACTCACCCATACCCTTACAACTTTATTATTCGAGGCCCAGACAATTTTAACGGGCAATAAATAGCCCTTTTGCATTGCGGATTTTCAGTGGCCCCAATAGTTTAATACTCGAATCGATTCCTCAATATATACTGCTGTTTGTAAAAAAACAGCTTTTTTAAAATATAAAATAAAAGTAAGAGAAGGTTAAATAAATATAAATTAAGAAAACTTATTTATATTGTAACTTTATTTATATTGTTCATGAATTTTTTAAAAAAAGTTAATGCACTTTTTGTAAGTTTTAATATTTTTCGAAATTAATATATAAAAATATTCATATATTTTTTTTCATCTCTTAAAAAATCATGTTTGTTTTGTATTTTAAAATATTTTTTGAAATTCAATTTAAACATTTCGGTTGTTCCAATACAATATAAATTAAAATAAAAGTAATGCTATTCGTATCGATTGTCCCAACAGCATTCGCTTTATAGTAACAGTTACATCCTTAGATAGAACGAACGCAATATTATTAATAGAGATCTTCCAGATTCTTTAGTTTAAAATTGTGCTCTGCTGCAGGCAACCGTTTATCGAGTCACAAAGTATTCCTTGGAACTTATTTAAAACACTGTCGACAATGTACAACTTTTTTAACAGAAAAAGATTCAAAATGTCATATTTCAAAGCTATTTCTTTGAGATTACTTTTAAGAATCGGATAAAGTGGTAAGGAATTTTTATACTTAATTTACTCAGTTTTCGCTTGTAAAGCAACTGAAAGCAGTTTGAGTGTAATGAGCAAAAAAGGAATTCTGTTTTAAAATCGAATTTCTGTATTAACTGTCTTCCTTCATGCCTTTCCAGCCTCACTTATCTATCACACAGATCCAAAGAAACAGTTTTCTTTTTTTGTTACAATAATTAAATATTTCTTTTTGTAAGGCTTTCGTTCTTTTGAGCACTGCCTTTGCCGAATTCTTTGCAATACTTAAAGAATTAATGCTTAATGTCATCTAACGTAGATCTGATCATACTTCTAGGTAATTATACTGCTGTTTGTAAAAATTGCAACACAATGAAGGGATTATCAGAAATAAATGAAATTTAATGCACAAGCGACTTGTAATAGTGCAAGTAAATGACGAAATTTTCAAAGCAAAAGAACGATATTAAGTGTCCGAAATCAGTATTTGGCGTAGCCACAACGCACTGCAATAAGCGCGGCTATACGACGTGGCAGAGAGTTAAGCAGATTTTGAATGTCTGCTTGAGGAAGAGAATTCCATATTGCTTGTATGTGCAGCAAAAATCCGTCTTTTGAAGCTGCAGGACATGGATCACGAGCGAGACTCCGACCAACCAAATCCCACACGTGCACAATAGGCGACATATCCGGCGAATAAGCAGGCCATGGAAGAAGTTGCATGGGTTGGGCTGAACAGTAGACTCGAACAATCTGTACAATATGTGGGCGTGCATTATCCTGCTGAATGATAGCTCCAGGGATGCCTTGAAGGAAGAGACGACTTCGGGCTGTAGCACTTTACGGACGCACATGTTGTTAAATATATGTTTTTTATATGCAACACCCTTCAACACGAAATTCTTTTAACACGAAAAAATATTTCATTTTGTGTTAAATGAATTTATCTGCATATCGAAATTACACAACCAGTCGTCTTTGTCAACTGACAAAGATTTGCAGATGATACAGGGCATACTAGTTTATAATTCTGCAGCTTTACTCTTTGGAAATGATCATAAATTCTCTGAACTTTAAGTAATAATATTTAAAATGCGTTTTATTTGATGTTATTATAATTTTTTCATATGAAAGGTTCTTATAATTTGTTATGATATTTTTATTTTAGAAAATAAACTCTGAAAACTATTTATCATGAACCCATCATTCATAAAGATCAGTTAAAGAAAAAAATCATTAAATATGTGTTTTTTTCCAGCTTAGTACTCAAATCTCTATTTTGTGCTTAAGAAATAATATTTTGATGGTTTTTGGAAAGCAAAGACTAAGAATGGAAAAGAGAAAATACCAAATATTGATTTTTTACTGTGCAAACGATTTTGAATATAATTTAAAGTCAATGTTACAAGATATATAAGGACAATGTTATACACAATGTGACACTGCAGTCATATATCTTCTGAGGTAATCAAATCACATAATCATTCCATGTACAGTAATTGAAACGGTAAAGATACTTTTCCAAATTCTTAGGCAAATTACAATAGCTCATTATAATGCTCTATTTCAGAAGAAAAAATAATACCAGCTATAATGAAAGCTCTAACTATCATTATCATATTATGTCGAGAGATAATACACAGTAAGATATTTTATTCTTATAAAATAATTGCCATTTTCCCTTGTTATAATTTATTTTACATGTATCATTTGTATATTAAAGTTTGTGCTAGTTTAAATCCCTTATGTAACGTAACAAAATATTTAACAAAGAGTGTATATTTTCTTTGTTAAATTGCAAACATTTTGACAATTATGTTTCATATTTGTGAAATCTTATTCAATTGGAATGTAGCCATAATATGAAATTTAAATTTCATTGATGTGTTCCTAGTTTAATTGTGTGTTTAATCCTAAGCTGCACTTAACTAATGAATAAACATACACGCCAAAACAACGTTTTCCAAATTTTCTTACAATTGCAACATCCATGGAACACGGGTGGAAATAGCCTGAGCTTTGTGACCGGTAATGCTCCAATTAAGCCACTTCTTCGAGTTCTTATTTCCTAAAAGAGCTTTCCTTTAGAATAACGGAGGTTGCTATCAAATGGAAAAGAGCCTCAAAAGCTTCCAAATTTTGGTGAGGTGTAGATTTATGAAGTGTGAGGAACCAGAGGCCATCTTTGTTACTTGACGTAATTCAGTATTACAAGAACTGTCTATAGAACCAAGTGTAGCTTTATTTTATTCGTGTAAGATAAGTAGCTTAATTACGTTGCTCTACTGATTGATAATTATTTGCATTACACTCGGAAGCTATTGGTGATGAATCTCGTAATTTGAACCACATCCAAGTCACGAGGATGACAATCATCCTCCAAACTTCCCTATCACGCCAACGGTAAAACTTTGCCACAGTAGGTTTAGCGTACATCAGTCCTTGGACATGGCAGATCTTCAGTGGCAAAATGACTCAAATAGGCAACTCGACAACGTGGCTAATGAGTTTTTGACCATGAGCACTCGTCTATACATAGACACTGTATTCCTCCTTTACTAGAATGTGAGTGATTTTTGATTAACTTCTTAATGCAGCATTTCACAAAAGTTCAAAGTTTGCTACACCCAATTTTCACACATGGTGCATTCCTCCATACAATAAAATTTTATTGAATTCACTAATAATATACTATGATACTAAAGCTACAATGTGACTTTAATTACTAACCGTACAAATCATCAAGTTAAGTATTAAATTTTTTTTACATAAATTTGTATATATCAAGCCCATGAAAAAAAATCATTAGTAATTACTAAACCTGTTCTTAACCTAGTATTTAAAAATTAATTATCAAATACAATATGCAGTATTGATACATTTATAAGTGTATTATATCAGTACATGTGACAAAAAGTATTTTGCTGTTTCTTTTAGTAAATTAATATATTTTTTAAAAATCTTTTATTTTCAACTTATTTTCGTGCCCCACGGTTTGAGAAACAGTGACTTAATGCTAATACTTCCGGTAAAATTGAGAAACAGGCAATAAAAATAGGAAAATATTAAATGCATTGCTTAAATTTCGCAAAAAACAGCTTTAAGTAACAGTAATAAGTTCGAATGTGCAATAAACGTTCTCTTTAATTGTGAAAGTTATTAAATATTTGATTCTTCCAAATTGCTACAGTTTGAAGAGTAGGATACCAGCTCAGGTGTCGTCCGTGTCACCTGACTATGGTCCAAAGTTACGAGGTCCGTCTCCAAAAGCTGAATGCGGAGTTATCAAACAATCAATCAATCCGAAATGCTACTAATTCCGATATTGTTTGTTGTAAAAGAGAAATTCACAGAAGGCAAGATTACTCCCTTCAATGTTGTTGGAAATTAGGAAGATTAGTCATCACATTGGTATTTACGCAGATTAAAATTTGCATAATTTACATCATTGGTATATTACGCAGATCTAAAGCTATATTATTTTCATGGTTTAAATTAAATTACACAGTGGTTTTTAAAGAGTAATTTGAAAAACTTAAGACATCGTGTTCGTTTCGGAGAATTAGCCCAGACTGCTTTGTCTTTTGTAGAGATGACAAATAAAAATAACATTGTTTTTGGACCCAATAAAAGTACTAAGATTATTTAAAAATAACTTTTGTTAATCTTAAAACATCCTTAATAAATATTTAGGTACGATATATATAAATTCCTGAATGAATAGATTCATTGCAGAATATTTTCTTTTCAACGAATATTTCATTTACGTCGCCTATGTATCATTCCGAGTAAAATGACACATTTCAAGTTTTCTACCTAAATTAATCTTAAAATATTTTTTACACAACTTTTCCTCTTTTATATGAGATCCATGATCATATATCAAACAACGAATTAAGTTTCTAAATAAATACAAGTTATGTTAATATCAGAAATCATTTGATAATTTCATAAAACAATTTAACTTATTTACTCTACGGATTAGCTACTGATCTAAATATATCGTAGGAATCGATAAATGTTCTGGAAAGTTAAGAACTCGAAATACCTCGAAATAATTCGATTTATCTCTGGAATATTTGCTTAAAGGACAAAATTTACAAAACGGAACCTTTCCTTGGTGTTTCCTTATAGATAATCTTATCTTACGTCATCGGTTGCTTGGCAACATCAATTGTTTATTATGCGCGCGTTCAATTTAAAACGTCTAGAGGAAAAATCAAGCACGTTTTCTGAAAGAAAATGATTTAATTTGGAAGTTCGGCTCGTATTAAAAGACCTTCAGGCATTATTTTGAAATAATGCACGAAGAATAATAGAAGAGAGTGATGCAGTTGAATGTAGTTTTAAATGCAGGAATCAGGCATCATCATCTTCTCTAATAAAAAAACAAAATTTTTGTCTGAATCGTCAAGCAATCAATTAATTGTTTAAATAGGAATAAACAAATTAATGTAGTCTAATAGAAAAACGCATGCATAAAATGGATAACTATATTCTTTTAAATATATTCTGTTTCATTTAGTGAAAGAATTGCGAAAATATAACTACATTAAATATTATGAAAATTCTACTTTGTATTACATTGAATGATAAAAAAATTTACAAACTTTTTGTAATCGAAATAGCATAAAGATGCATTTATTTTTTAATTGAAGCGATGTAAGGTGGAAATTGAAAATTATGTATATTGATTTAACTTTCCTTTATTTAAGCTATTTTAACATCACAAGAGTTATTTTAAATGTGCTTTCTACTCAAGGGCCAAAGAACAAAAGGTAGAAAATTATCCCTTTTTCAGTTCAAATGTACAGAAAAACAGGGTGAAATGTAATGAGAAAAAATATAATCCAGTGTCAGAGGGAAGGGAAATATTATATATTTAGTTTTAGAAATTACTTAAGTGTTTTAGGGGGAAATTTCAGTCACTCAGTAAGGCGTATTTAAGCTAATAAGAAAATCTTGTTGTGTAGGAAACATGAGTGAAGAATCACAAATTACTCTGTAAAAAATATAGGTTTTAATTATTTAATGTGAAAGGAAATGAAACTTGAGTTTCGAAATAGGATATATATATATATATATATATATATATATATATATATATATATATATATGGATATATATATATATATATATATATATATATATATATATGGTTTTGTTAATGCAAACGGCTAATTTTTTCCCACACAAGCTGTCAGACGCCAATAGACAGCCGAAAAATAAACAGCGTCGTATATATGATTGTGACTTGATAAAAAGAAGGAAAAAATGCTCTGAAGAATATAATAGATACAAGGTATGATGCGAAGAATACTTTTCATGCTATCGAAAAGCAGATATTCACATTGCTTCCGATAATGGTGGAATTGAGAAAAGTATGTGACATCTCAAAGGCACTATTTTTTGGGAGTCTTCCTTGACAATCCTTAGATAATCATATAGAAGAAAAATAAATCGTATCATTGTAGTAAGTGGTCAAGAATTTTGTGAAGCATGGCTTACAATAGCATCTTGAAGTGGCGTTGAAACCTTCTCATGGATAAAAAAAAATTGTAGATTGGGTTTATCATCTAAGAAACCATTTTCGTCATTTGACAAAATTTAAAATGTAGATGCCCTGAGCCGTTCCGGGTGTGTGTATAATGCACTACACGAAAAAATTTTAATAAATTGTTGATTACTCATGAGATTAATTATTGCCAACTTCATGGCGTTAGACATTTGATTGAATGTACGATAAATCTCCGTCTTTTTACAACCGTTGAATGCGTTTTCACCGTAGAAAACATAGACCTGTTATTGATTTGATGGACCCAATATATTAATTTTTAGTTCTAGTTCCTCAACCCTTGAAGTAATAAAATTTTGAACCAGCGTTGAAGATAAATACTTCATCCGGATGTACGTAATTTTTAGAAGTTCTGACATTTGTTTCCTTTTTATTATTGTTAAAATTTATGCATGAGTGCTCGCTAACTTGAGCTTTCAGCTTTCAGATATCTGGTCATTTAATCAGAGTTTCATAATTTTGAAAAAGGTTAATAATGATTATTCATTTCAAACCACTATTAAAAGATTATTGTGAATTTGCAAGAAAACTTTTTTTATATTCAGATTACCAGGAAAACCTTACCACATGTATATGCATGTAAAAATATGTTTAGTTGAAATACTTAAAACTGGACAAAATAAAGCATAATAAAAATAAAATGATATAATCTTCTTATTAATATAGCTGTATAAAAGTTTTAAAAATACTTAAATGCAAAGTTTTTGTGATATTTTAAAATTTTTTTAAAATTTATAACATTAACTTACAATTATATTTTCCCCTTTAAACTGATATAAATAACTAGGTTATTATTACTACAATTTCGAATGGTTTTCTGATGTGTGATAACTTTTAAAGTTTTACCAAACAGAATTAGGGATAGTATTATTTCACGAGCTGAAACAGATTAAAATAGACAATAGCAATTCTTAAAGTACCATATACAACTAATCTTCTTCTCATGTTCTTTCAAAACAACAACGAGCTATTCTGAACCAAAAAATATAGGATTTTTTTTTTATACTTTGGAGTAAATTTGTTAATGTCTCAAAATTCCTAAAAAAGAAGGGGGTGGTGGTCATAAAAAATAGAGTAATTTCAAAGGAAGTGTAGTTATGAAGTTATAACTCATTTCCAAGAAAACTATATTATCCACATAATTCATTCCATCCAACCTACTCTCCTTTCACGGGGAAAAAGTTTTATTTTACTGAATTTTCTTTTCTTACGGCAAGAGAGAAAGAGAGAAACCTCTCTCACTTTTCTAGAAATTATAAAATAATTTATGCAATAAATTGTTTTTTAACTATGCTTATACCGTACATTATAATGTTTTCTAAGAATTTACTCACATATATGAGTTTTCGAGACCAATTTTGCCTGCATTCACTGATGACATTATTTCCAGTCATACTGTCTCGTTCGCACAAGTTCAATTCTAAAATTGACGTATAAGAAAATTAATTGAATTAAATGAATGATAAATCTATTCTTATATTAAATCCTTCCCAATATGTATTTTTGAATATTCTATATGTATAACATCTTAAAATGTTTCGAATGTATGGTGTAATAGCACATACCAGATATCCATACATAATATATATAAATGTTGCCGGCATTATATAGAATGCCTAAAATTATTTAGGCAAAGTATGAAAAAGGTTATGATAAGGATATTGCATATCAATGACTTACATTCCTAAAAGTACAAATGTTATTCTCTGACAAATTAGAGAGAATGCCATTTATAAAAAATTATTTAAATATGTAAAGGAAAATTAAAAAGTTGTACCTAACAAAATTTTTCTTTCTTTTTAAGGAAAACAAAATCTATAGAAATAAAAATGAATGTGTGTGTGTGCCTAAACCGCTCATCCGATTGATTACGATGAAACTTCGGGAAATGGTTGGACGCATGCCCACGAAGGTTTCTGAGTCAGTAAAACTGGCCCTAAGAGGGCCCCCCTAATACCCCTAAGGGGTGTTAGGAATATATATTCCCTATTTTGAGCTATTAGACGTACAAACTTGAAACTTGGTATGCATGTTTCTTTCAAGGATTTGGGTTCCGCTTCAAAAGGGGGTTTGGCAAAAAATTAATCCTTAGGGGCGTTGCGGGGGCTTAAGAGGTGTTACAGATAAGTATTCCCGTTTTTGAACTATTGAACCTATAAATTTGAAATTTGGTAGGCATTTTCTTTTTATAAAGTTTAGATTCGCTACACAAGGGTTTTACAAAAATTGTATCCGAAGAGGCTCAATTTTGCCCTTAAGCCTCGAGAACTTAAGGAGCGTCATATATAAATATTTCCATTTTTAAACTGTAAGACCTACATGCTAGAAATTTGGTTGGCCCGTTCCTTTCATGGGGTAGAGATCCGCTATAAAAAGTGTTTTGAAAATCGATCCGAAATGTCGTTGCGAGGGCTTAAGGGGTGTTATAGATAAATATTACCGGTTTTGAACTTTTAGACGAACATACTTGAAATTTTGTTGCCATGTTTGGTTTAGTTGAACATAGATCCACTGAGAACAGATTTTAAGGAAACTGACTTCTATTGGAGGGAGGGGAGGGGAAATTTGCCGGCACTTGTTTATAAAAAAAAATTCGTTTTCTAGTTACTACTTACCGTAATGAAATTTAATAAGCATGTTACATTTGTTGACTGGAAATTCACTAAGATAGAATTTTACGGAAATTGACTTCTATGAGGGAGAATTAATCTTTTGCTCGGCGTATTGATAAAAAATATCCTTTTTCAAATAACTAGACCTTCAGTAATGAAATTTTGTATGTATGTCTCTGTTGTTGAAAAGAACGGGTTTGTTGAACGAGGCTTACGAAGATTCGACTCACAAAGATGGTAACTAGAGCTTATTAATAAATAAATTCCGTTTTGATCTATTAAATTTATACTTGAAATTTGACTAGCATGTTTATTTTATTGAGTAGAGATCCACTAAAAATGGGTTTTGTATAAATCACTTCAGAGGGGTTACGAGAGAGTAAAAGATAATTATATTTCAATTTTAGAAATTATTTGAAAGTTCTGTCCTTTTTCAATTCCTACTATTAGCTCGCTCTCTCTATATATTTATCATGTTCAATTTTTTCTATTTTTTTCTGGCAAGGTTTACAAAAATGGATGTACTGTTCAATATCACAACGTATAACATTTTTACATTTAGTTAAAAGTTCTTTCAAAATTCTATCACATTCCCAGAATCTGGAATTTAATTTTGCTCTTGGCAAAATTAAGTTCTTGCAATTTCGCATCGTCAGAGATCAGGTACCTCCCTCTGGGAAGGAAACTGTGTGTCAAAATTACCGGTGGCAGTTGGTATCGCCTACATGGTGCCACACTGAAAAGGGATATCAGCCCCTGGAGAATGTACTAGGTCTGCAAATGGTAAAAATACTAATCTGCAGCCCCATTGGGAATAAAAAGAATCCGTGACGTAATACTGTTTACAGTAGTTCTGTTATCTTCCGGACCGGTCAACGTTTGATAATTTTATGGCGTCCCGATGAGGGTGGCACGTTGATTATTTATGTTTTAAATTGTTTTGATTTTATAATTTAATTGTAATTTAAACATGCCTTCAGAATAAAATCCAGTTGCACCAAAAAAATAAATATAAAATTATTTTACATAAAATATAAAGTGATTTCCATGGAGAAGTCGCACAAACACGGGAAATTTACATTCCAGTAAATAAAATGGAAATAATTTAATGCTCTTTGAGTGGTCCGATACCCTTTGATCCACGAACCAGGGGTTGGGACCACTGTTTTATGGTACTGACGCCTTCTTTAACAGGTTAAAGGACTAATTTATTTTCTGGTGAACATCACATCATAGCTATTCAGCAACCAATAGTCACTGGGTTCCATCTTGGTAGTCATTTTAGCATTTTGTATATCGGTTATTAACTTCTAGTAAGTAATTTCAGTTAAAAAAAACTTTTTTTTTTCATTATCAACTCGAATATTGGGCAAGTAGTCGTCGAATAGTGGTTTCATGTCTATGGAAACATGGGGGACAACCTTTTAGCTGTTTCGCGTCAAAACAAATCTACCCAATATAATTCATCGAACCACACACTAGAGCAGTTTGTTGAGTAGTGCAAAGTGCCACCGAGAATTGTACTGCGTACACATGTGGCACGTGTGACATAGGTTGCCGACTCCTGCTATAGACCACGACTCTTTCTCCAACGCTATAGCTTGCTCCTTCATTTTCAGGTAGCACAGGAAAAAGCCAATTTTTTGTTGAACAAGTTAAGTTAAAATTGAGTATTTTGATATTTACGGATAAGCAGCAAAATATATATATTCTTACAACTAACAATTTCTGAGTCTGAGACACGCGTTCAAAAGTTTCGAAGCCACGCAATTTTCGAAAACGAATCAGAGATGTATTTCATATACTTTGGCCGGTTTCTCATTAGGCATGCTATAGAATGCCTAAGCAATGTGTGAAATAGGAATCATTTCATACATTGCCGGCAAGATTTATACATTCATACAATGGCTAGGCATTCTGTACAATGCCGGATTTCATACTTTGCCGGTAACATATATATATAAATACATATGTGTATATACTATTTCCTGCTTTCTAAATTTACAGAGGGAAACTTTTTGTTTTTGAGGAAAATCGGAACTATTTATGAACTATTTAGTTTCAATAAATGGCATGGCAACGGGTTGATTTATAAAAAGTAAACTGGTACTATATATAAATATTGCAACGTAAAACTATTGGTACTTTTCCTCAGTTCTAATGTTGCCGCAGTATGCAAGTTTGGGGAGTAAAGTTCTAGCTTCGGTGTCGTCCTCGTAATTTAACTGAGGTACAAAATTACGCAATATAATGTCAATAGCCCACGTGCTGCTCCAAATTACTATGTTAATAAAAATCAAATGAAAATAAAAACAAAATTATTATTAAAACATGTTCTTAACATTACAAAACATGACTAAAACTTTTAATATTCTTTGAAATTATGTTGTTTCTAATAGATGAACTTTGTTTATTTTTGTATTTCATTTTCATTTCTGTTTCGTGAAGAAAATTTATAAGTGCAATTTGAACTAAATTAATTTGGTAACATTTACAATTGATCGTACTGTTTATTATTATCATCGAATTAGCTATCTTATCTGTTGTCGCGTATGATGCTATTAATAAAGCACAAAGCTGATGTTTTACTAGAACTTACATTATTCCTATTTTTATAAAATATCAAACGGTTGAGGACATTGTTGCTGTTTCAATAAGTACACGGCTGTCTATAGTGCTTCATAGTTTAAGCAAACTAGATCTTTTTTTAGAGCAAACTAGTAAACACATTATTTTCTTGCTTTGCTATGCTATGATCTTAAAATTATACACGGGAAACGGAGAGTTACTTAACAGAAATGATAATTACAACATCTCAGACAAAACATCCTTCTCCATGACTAGGTAGGGTAACTCAAAAAAGCCATACAAAGATATCAAGACAGATAGTGGGGACTAAAACAAGCAGATTAGATACAGAAAAGTAAATGCGGAAATGTGAAGTGTAATTTCTCGTGTGTTAATAAATATTAACAGTGATTGTGCAAGAAAAGACGGGTAAAGTCAAAGGAAATAATCATCTAAATAAGCACACTTTTAAAATAGGTGTTCAAAAGAGCCCCCATCAACAGTGATAACAGATTTACAATGATGGTGTATGGATAGTTGTACATTAGCAGAAATATATTACATATCACACGTATTTCCAGAAGCAACTGACAATTCAATCACCAGATATTCATCAGACTGGATGAGAATTTCATAGACCCACTTTAAATTCTACCCCAGATTAAGAAATCCAAACACGTCAGAACTGAGAGTATTTGTAACCAAAGAACATATCATTTCGTTTTATTCATTGGATCATTTGAACAGTCCCACAATTTTCATTCGATGCTTCATACATAAACATGCATGTCAACTAGCTTCGAATCAGTGTAATGATGCATTATACTTGAAATCTCTGAAGAAATAATGAAAAAAGTGCCAGCAACGCGCTTTTTACCTATCACAATAGTGGCCTTTACATTCTCAAAGCTGTATTTTTGCACCCACATTCTGATAAATAAAGTTTATATATACTTTGTTCTAATCTATATCTTCTTTTGGGTATTTGTGAAATATTTTTGAAACAACCAATTACAATAGGACGGTGAATGAATGCGAATTGTGTATTTACAAAATCCCGCATTATTTTCCATAAAAATAAAATAAATTTTTATATTACTATATTTAAAAGTGATTACAGCATTTTTAACAAAAATACAGCTATTATTCTCACATAATTTTTACGGTTTTTACATGTGATGGAGTTTAAAGTAGGATCATATAAGTTTTAAAAATAAAAGTTTGGTACTACTTTTCATACATACAATCTTCTGTTGTTTCTACTCGAATGAGCTTCCAAGTATATCTGCCACATTTGATTGAAGAATTCTCATGCAAGCATGCTGTATATCGCTTTTGTTAGGAAAACAATCAATACAAATACTATTTGTTATTAATTGGCTTAAAAATTCTCAGAGCTTCGCAAACACCCTCAAAAGATCATTTGCGTACATCTTAGGCTAATCTTTACCAAATTTTTAGAACCACTCATCCTACAAGTACGTTTTTTTTTTTTTTAAATCAGAAATACTTGATAGAAAAAACCATCTGCTCTAAGACTCATTAAATGAAATTCTGTTAAAAACAGTAGAATATGGAATGTCATTGAACATTCATTTTGAAACCGTTTATATGTTATGTTTATAATTAACATTTTGGGTGTGCAGACTCACGAGACCTCTGTTCTTTTCTCAGTTTTGGTGAAGTTTTTTCCAAGGCAAAAGTAAATGCTTAGCCATAAAATTTTGTTTATAAGTTATTTATGTTTTTTTTCTGTGTCTGTGTGTCCATCTAAAAGTAACGGAAATAAAATTTTATCTTTTATATAAAAACACAAATCAAAAGAATATTGAATTCCGTTATTTTCATTAACCTTACTTATATACCTTAGAGTTGAATTTTAAATAAAAAGAAATTTAAAAAAAATTACTTTAGATGTGCATCCTACCATATAACCACATTTTAAATTTGAAAATCCATAATCATGTTCATGGTAAAGGTTTGGTTTTAATATGCCACAGTTTATAAGTTTAAAATAAAAGGTATAAGGTTTACATTATTGAAATTTAAGCCCTCAAAAGGTTATTTTTTGCATATATATATTCAGCCATTCATATGCTTTGAATTTGCATTTGGGTTCAAAATCTGGCAGTAACTTGTTTATTGTAATAAGATTTAGCACGGATTCTGCATTTTTTAATGCAATATTTAGGTAAGTTATATATTTTTCTCATGATGGATTTAGTTCTTCTATCCATTATTTTCCAATACGTTTTTGCTCAGTATTATTAACAGAAAGGGGGAAGGTTGGCTGGCCACAAAGCATGTTCACCCCATTTTATATAAATTGTTTTATATATAAGCTGTCCTAAGTCAGCAATACTTTTATATTTTCTTATATTTAAACCCTATTATTTTAATTTTTCATATATCCTTTTAAAATCTATTGTCTGGTTTTCTTGCAATTTCAATTTTTCTCAGTTTTGATTAATGTTTATTCATATTTCTCTTGTAGAGAAATTGACTATTTATATAAAATGTGATATATATATATAATAGGAATTTCTTCAAAAAGTACAAATAAAATATTGGTATATAGGCCTAGAAAACGGATCAATTGCATTTTCTTTCTTTGAACTTAGCAAAAGTAAACACACACACGCGCGTAACTAATCAGTTTCTATTTTCAAACTTCGAAAAGTTTCCAAAACTCGAAAACTTAAAATAAATGTAAAAAAACTACTTTTCTCTAAAAGTATTTTAATTTATAAAAAGTAAAAATATTGAAAATTCTCGGAAGCTTAAGCGACATACATAGGTTTTTCTGAGAAAAAAAAAGTTTAAACAATCGAATGACAAGAGATATTGTTGTGAGGAGAAAGTAAATGCTAAAAGCTTTTGCTTTTGTTTCTTCGGTAAGCAAAGCATAATTATCAGCGAGGGATTTTGAGATAGTGTATTTTATCCTGTTTGAGAAATGCAAAAATAAATGTACTATTATTTTTGCGCATTTGATATTGCTCTAAAGGAAGAAAGGAAAAAAAATTGAAAGATGAAAATACTTCAAGAGGAAATTAATAACTAAAGAAAAGAAATGGTGTAAGTAATTATTTTTAATGAAATCAATACTGGTTTTATTCACATAAAATTATATATTTATATAATTTAATATGAAATTCAAAATCATCTATAATCAGACTATTGATTAAATTTGGCAGTGACAGTAACTCTTGACACCCCATTCAGTGCTCTAAGTTCCCTCACCACATATTTTCAGGACTATGATGGATTGTTATATTTAACCACTTCCAGGATCATTTCATTTATGGATTATGGATAAAAAAATTTAAAATTTTTACGCACTTATTTTCAAGTATACAAATCTTTTTAAACATAATTAGCAGCATTCGCATACAAAATTTCCTATTTCAAAATTTTCGAAACGGGGTACTGATGTTTTAAGTAATTATAGGTTGAAGTATACATTAGAAAGTTTTTGTTCTTGTAAAATAAATTATTAACTTCTTATTTCTCATTAAATCTCTTTTAAAATTATATAGTGCATTATGCACATACAGCCTCTAAATTACAGAGTCTTATGTTTGTTAAACAACAGAAGATGTATCGATCCGATCTGCTTAGACGATTCGCTTTGTTGCTAAAGGAAGTTTAGTTAGTGATTGATTTATTTCATTTTGATCACACGTCAAGATTTTCATCAATTAAATCGACTCATTAAACTGAATCGTTCTCATTGTCCATTATAATGTGAAAGTTTGGATTTTGAGGTACAAGATTAAGCGTCAAATGTGTCTCTTAACACATTGTAAAAGGTAAGCATGGGAAATTGCATACTTTAGATTTATGTACAAATCTAACCCAGTGCCATTTTGTAAATATATACATATACTGCTTATAAAGCGTGGTTAACATATTCCATAAGGGTTGCCAGTTCTGAAAATGACATGAGCTCCCGTTATCCGTAGCTAACAGTTGAACAATAAGACACAAGAATTTATGTCTCCCATCCTCAAAGTGATAAACGTGACTAAAAATGGAAAAAATATTTAATAAAAACTTTTGTCACTTACCTGAGAACAACATTAATTCGATTAAAAGTACTTTCGTTGTTTTTGTAAAATGCAAAGAATCCTCAATACTTATTTCATAAAATGGTGAAAGAAAAGAAATAGATACCTCTTTGGTTTATATATAATCATGAACTCGTAAAATATACAAGGAATCACATTTATTTCCTGGAATGTATAACATTAAAAATCGGCTGGGTTGTGTATTTAGACTGCCATTGCCTCTGTATTCCTAAATTTAAGGATTCGAGCACGGCGAATTCGGTGGATTTCACGACGCAGAGAATCAGCAGCGTCCATGTGCTACGATTATACAGTATGTTAAGAGCTCTAGAGGCCTGTATGGCTTGAGTGCTCTCTGCAAAATTGAATTCTAAAGACGATTTCGAGTGGCAGATTTCATATGCTTTTCCTGGGAGGAAATGGGCGTCAAAAATATGTTGCGGCAATTAGTACACACCTATATGGCACCACACTAAACGTGATACCAACACCCTGGGAATGTACTCAGTCTCCAATATTAAAATACCAATCCGCAGCCCCATTTGAAGAAAAATACTACATTAGAAAGAGAGGATAATATAAAAGTAGGTTAACCAAGAAAAATAAATTAGCAATTTTTTTTTGAGGTAATTAATGTTTAGTGCTAAAAATATTCAAAATAATCATTCCTTACGTTGAATTTTTAGAAGGGTTCAAAATTTATCAACAGAAAGAAATTGTAATGTGAAAAAAATGGAAGTGAAAATATTTCCGAAGGAGAGAGTTTCATTTATTAAAATTAAAATGTTATAAATATAGAAAAATTTTCACATCTTTTAATAATTGAAACATAGGTGAAATCTAAGAAGTAAAAAACTATTCGATGAAATACATGTAAGAAACCATTTACATAATTGTGATGGAAGATAAAAAGAATGATAAAAGGTAACTATTAGTTTTATTTTTCTTCATTTCAATGTTTCAATAAAAAGAAAATATAGCAGTTAGACATTTGGAGTTCTGATCTTTTTTGAACAACTTTGTTTTACTGCATAGAAAATATTCTTTTTTAATAGGGAACGCTTCAAACAAACTCCGCTGTACTTTAAAAAGCATTTCATTTAAATAAAAAATTATTTTATGTCAAATTGAAATAAAATGGAAATGATTTCATTTTTTTGTTGCGGTTAGTATCTTTTTCCTCGTTTTACCTTTTGAATTTCGTGCGTGTCTTGATTTATTTATAACTTTATTTCTAGTTTATCATGAATCTTTTAATCAAAGTTTATTTTCAGTGGAGAAAATCAAGAAAATACAACTGCAATTAATAGATGGAAGTACAACTTTTAATTATGTATATGGTGGAATAAATCTAACATAACATATAACTCGAGAATTTTTAAGGGAATCTGTTTTAAATACTCTTGAGGGCCAGTAAAAGTGTTGGCTAAAACATTTAAATATTTTAATTAATCAAAAAATTTGTACTCAAGTACAAATTGATCTAAGGCAATGTGATAATTGATCTATTGCTATTCAGAAAGATGAGTTTCATTTGAATTTTTAAAGTGCATTAAAGGTCAATGGCATTGAAAATGTAATATTTTGCAAAGTATTGATGTATCAATGCCAGAATCAAAATGGATGGAATATAACTGTGTGATTTTGCTCACAGATTGATCAGTAGCCATGCATATAATTTATTCCTTTCAAAAATTCCATATAAGGTACACTTTACTAAAACTCCTGATTGTAAATAGTATATATGTTTATTAATTTTAATGAAGAGTGAAGAGAGATCCATATGCATAATGAGATATGTATGCTCGAGGAGGAAAATGCTAAAAGATGATACACGAACATCTCCTTTGCGTCACGACTCAAAGTTCCACGCTAATAATTAGGTTAATTAATCAGAAAAATGTCAATTATTCTCTTAATAACAATAATTAATACTTTCAGCCCAAAAAACTGCACGAAATAAGCAATGGGCTTTATCATGATGGTGCAATTTTTCATAATACAGCACATCACTTGCTTAAATATAGAGATGAATATTAAAACTCATTGTTAATGTGCAAAAGTAAAAAAAAAGTTTGAGCAAACCGTGCCACAAAATTATGGTTTTTTTCTTGCTTCATACGTTTTGCCTCGAGTGCGAGAATCAAATTAATTACTATAATAGGAAAAGTTTTGTGCAAAGTTTTGCAAACAACTGTTTTTGCCACAACGAATGTAAATGTATGTGTGTGTGCTGGCGCTCATGTTTATTATTTTCATGATTTTGAAGATAAAATTTTAATTAAAATTTAAGTTCAAATTTTATTAAATTTTATTGTACAATAAATTTTGTACGTCAATACGATTTAGTGTATCTTTCTAGTTCTGATATTCATGGCCACCCATCACGATTATGTTTCTTTTGAAAAGTTGCTATATTGACAATATCTGATAATTGTTTTCGGCAAGTCTTCTGCCTTACGTACACGTTTTAACTTGAACTAACTACAAGCATGGTAGCCTAACCACTGCCGTTTTAAGTTCTTAGCAATTTAATCCAATTTTGATTCTTTCTTGAAATCCCTCCCGAATGCGGGTAAATTATTGTAATACATCAGTGGATTAATGAAAAATACTTAATTTTCTATGAGTTTTGCTTTGATCCAATATAAATGTAAATTTATATCATGGTTAAGTTAATTTTTGCACCCAAAACCAGCATTTGAAAAATGACTAGGTTTTATTTTTTGGCAGTCATCCATACACAGTATTTGAGTAATCATGGACACGAATACGCTGCTGGCTTTGTCGAGTAGTGTATTCGAGGCCTCTTACCACTATATACCGAACGCATGAAGGAAATGATCAACGTTAAACATGTCGTGGGCCAATGTCTCCAAGCTGTTGTGGTGTGGAAGTTTGCAAAGGAGGTGTCAGCTGAGATATCGTTCTAGTCTGTTGTTCTAGGCTCAAAACTATTCCCATCGCCAATTATCCTTGTACAGCTTGAAAGTAAGACTTTCAGATTGAGAACTTGGGGGCAAGAAATGTGTTGTTTCGACCTATATTTTCTGAAATCCTCATCTGATATCATATCTTTCTGAATCAATGTTTCATTGAAATTCAAAAAAATTTTTATGCCAGAAAAAAAATTAATAAGGTAGAGAAGGAGAAATTTTAAATATCTGATACTAAGCATTATTTTAGTAAAATACGAATCAAACTTTAAATGCTTTT
>BMAO01026597.1:0-16452 GCA_019973975.1 Trichonephila clavata
ACACTGCGAGAAACGATTTTCAAAACTGAGAGCAAACAGCTCACTTTTGAGTACTTCACATTCTCAAAATAGCTCCGATGCACGCTTACTCAAATCTGAGAATCGCATATTCTCATATCGAGACACAAGTACATTCTCATTTTTGAACCTGTTACGGGATCAAATTTTTGAGAATGAAAGATCGATATGAGTATATAATGCACTCATATTTGAATCTGTTAATGTATCAAATATGAGTTAAAACAATAAAATGAGTATGAATAGCATTTATTTTCGGTACTGTTGATCTAATATGAATTTTTAACAGAAAAATATTTATTAACCCAAATCTTAAGGGATTTAAAAATGTGATACCTGAGTTGTAAATTTTCACTTTCTACATCTTACGTATTATTTTATTTTCATTTCATGAAATTTTTACACTTAACTTCGAAATCAAAATTCATTTTACATTTATTGTGTGTAACAAAAAGGTACTCGCATATTATCGCGAAAGTGCCTAAGTTAAAGATAACTCGCCAAATTGGCAGTAACGATTTCGCATGTGTCCTACGCGCTGAATTAGCAACCATGTACTTCGTTTTATATAATGTCGCCAATACGGTGGCGACAATACGCAAGTATCAACAAAAATATTACTTTTCGAGAAAAAAAAATGCAACTATTATTTGATCACAAACTGCATGTCTTCGAACTTTTACCGCAAATATAAATCTTTGAAAACTGCAAAAATGAATTCGATGTAATAGTTAAACAAATGTGTATGCATTTTGAACTAGTTCCAGAAGCAATTTGATTCATTATTTATATTTATGTTTCTCTAGAAGCATTATATTGTTTCCTTAAAATCATATACAAGCAGAAAATTAACTTTTATTTAAAAAAATTCAGCCCTTCAATAATAAGTTATTAGAAATATCTAGGAAACATTATGATAAATAACAGATTTTTCTAAGTAAAAATTTCAAAACAATGCCAGAAAGAAATAGCTTTTTTACATATTATGTAACCTGAAGAAAAAAACCTTTTGACTAAACTAACACTCATTAGGCCCAGGTGTGTAAGTACTCTTTATATCAATTGTTTTGTTTAAATAGAAACATCTATCCACATGGAAATAAAGAAAATGCATTGCTATATTAAAAATTAAGATCGTTTTTTGTTAAATCAACTGATTTTACACTCTCCTATCACCAAAGAAAACAAATATTATAGTTTTTAAGTTAATGGTTTTTTTAAAATTAAAATACTTAAAAATTTCAGTCCTTAGAAGAATGTAAAAACAACTAAAACAGTAGATTTTTGCATTAAAAAACATTTAAAATAAACAAGTTTTTAACCAACTGGAAAGAGTTTTTAGAGAAGTTTTCTGCACCCATTTAAAAGAAAAAATAACATCCCAAGGAGCAACAGAATCATAATCTAGCCATTTTTCTACTTTATACAGCATTTTATTTTCAATTATTCACTGTTAACAAGAAAAATAAAACAAACCAAAATCATATTGTTGAAATATTTATTCTGGAAATTGTACACATACATATATACATAAAAAATAAACAAGAATATAAGTGAAATTTTTGAAATTTTTTTTTATAAACACTATCTAATCCATATTATAGTCAACTCCATCCTTATTTGTGCAGAACAGATTATGTTTTAGTGTAATATATATTGAATTATCATTGTAAATATAGGAAAGTGTGTAAAAGTACATAAATAAACAACTTTTTAATTTTTTTATCAAATCATGTCTTTGAGTTACAAAATGTGAGTGAAAATGCCTTTCAAACAGTGTTGTTTCAAATAAATTACATGTTAGGATATGCGAGTCATCTAAATTATTTACTGCAGAATTTATAGATAGCTGGTTCTGAAAGGAATTTTGAAAGTTTTCTCATTAGAGTAAAATTTTTACAAAGGTTGTTCATAATTATATAGTTTTCGAAATGACTATCTACAAAATTTAGCATAACACATGTAGTGATATGCTATACCTGTATGAGTATTTAGAACATAAGGACAAAGGCTACAATGTGAAACCAATGGTCTTTGGCAGAAAGTGCAAAATGTATGAAATTCATAAATTAATTTTATCCATAAAATATTTTTTTAAAAAAATTCAGAGCTATATGCAAAATTTAAAACAAATTATGAGTGGAAACATTAAAAATCAAGATTTGTACTAACAAGCAGAAATGAAATTAGTGCAAATTAAAAATAAAGCATTCATAATTTAGAAACAAGATAAAAGATTTAAAAAATACAATTTTTATAAATATTGCACGTCTACCTGAATTTCACATTTATAAAAACAACAGTTAAAAAAATACCACACATTGGAACAATATATACAGGAACTAATTTGTTATCAGTACACTACACATTAAACATCTTTTAGAAGTGGTTTTGAAATCGCTGCAAATAAATTTTGGCATCCAATAGTATTCAATCAATGATGATGGTCTCCCACTAAGAACTCAACATGACAATAATTTAAAAGAATGGCTTATTCCTGGCAAAAAAGGAATTACATTAAGAAGCAAAAACATAAGTACTTTTTTTTATAGAAAACCAATTAGAAAAATATGAATGCCAGGATTTAAAGAAATAGAACAAAAGGTATTTAGAAATGCCAAGAAAAAAGCAGAAAAAAATAAAATTGAAACTGGAAAAATAATAACTGCATATAAAAGAGTGGGGTGCTCAATATCAATTGTTATAATTTCTTACTAGTTCTATTCCAAAATGCAGAGTTAGTGTAAAAATGTAGTACAGAGGACCCCACGCCTTTACCACGATGACATTAATTTTCTAGTTAATCATTTTATTCTTATATAAGATTTATTTCTTACTTTTTAGTTTGATAAAAAAGCATGTTTCTTAAAACTATAATTTAAATTAATTGTGCTTCAAATACGTCAGACTGAACAAATTACGTATTATCACAACAAATGCCAAATCTAATAATAACACACCAAGTTGGCAACCCTGATTGGTAATTGCGTCTTATTGCAACCTATTAGCGATATTATATGAAATGAAGCACCTGGCAGCCAATTCAGTGTGTACCACACATAGGAAATCGGGGTGGCCAACTCAGCGAGTTATTTAGAGTCAGCGATTGTCGCAAAAATACACAAGTACCCTCCGAGTTCCTGTGTGTTGAACGTGCTGAATTGGCAAACAGGTGCTTTGTTTCATATAATGTCACCAATTGGTTGTGATAATACGTAAGTATATATACCAAGATTTATGTTTTTTCACTTGTGTACAACATACCTGCATACAGGAGTTTTTGTACCCAAGCTGTATTAATTTTTGGTACTTTCATAATATTGCAACCATATTGGTGAAATTATATGTAATACAACACATGGTAGTCAATCTGGCGCATACGACACATGCAAAATCAGGGTCACCAACTTGGCACGTTATCTTGAACATTGGCATTGTTGTGGTAATATGTATCGTAAAATCTGGTGTATGGTGCACACTTTTAACACAAAAAATAAGATTGAATTTTATGCGTGCACGTTATATACCAGGTATAAAAATAAGAGCTTTAAAAAATGTGAGCACAGGAAAAAAAATTAGATTTCTACATAGATCAAAATAATGGTTATTTAAAAGAAATGGCATTCCTTATGAACTTAAAGGGTTGCACTTCTAGATGTATACTATTTTTTACTAAAGCTTAGAATAAATGACTTTCAAACTTTAAGAGCATGACTCGCATACATCTCAGGTTTCTTCATGAAAATGGGGGTGCACATTCTCAGCAAATAAACATAAAAATTAAAAATTGCTACTTGAAAGTATAAGTGCATGTAATACGATGGTATACATGATATGCCAGATTTTATGGTAAAAACATAATTTTTCTCTACCTTTCTTTAATGAGTAAAAGCATAAAATATATTTATATTGGGTTAAATATAAAGAATCTGATATATATACTTCATTTATTTTCATCCAAATAAACAAAACACTATAGTCACAATAAAGGAACCATAAAATAAATGTATTGAAATAATTTCTTTATGAGAACTTTTAAGACATTTTCCATAAGTTTACCAATAAGCTAGAAAAGTTCTTTAAAATCTACAAGAAATTAGTCTCTTAAAAAGATTACTAATTGAAAACAAAAATTTATTTTGTAGGCTTGCCTTTTTCAAGACATGCAAGCTATTTTAAAGTTCAATATGAAAATAAAACTATTCCAATGTAGCAAAGGAATACTTAAATTATTATTTGCCTATAAGCAAGTGCCCAAAAAATCAACAATGTGACTTATTATGAATCAAGTAAATTTCATTAAGATATGTGACTACCCAAAATTCGCAGTTTTGGTGAAAATTTTCAAAAATTACTTTTGTGTTTTTATTTTAAAGACTATACATTTAAGATTCCAAAAACACTCTATTTTTGTTTCTATGATATCTAGAAGCAAAGTTATAGCATAATTAGTAAACTGGAATTGGAGTTAACAAAACCAGATGCTGATCCCTACACAAAATATTTTTAAGATATTGAATTTAAAATTTCAGAACATGTTTTATTTAGTTCTATCTGTGTTATGAATCAAAATCTAATCTCTGTGTATATACAGTGAACCCAAAAAGTGTTCGTACACTTGCAATTTCCTATAAAATTTATTGTTTCCGACTAATAAAAATTAATATTTTGGAATTGTAATTTTTTTATATCTGTAACTTGTTCTTGGTGGAATGACATAATTATTTTTTTTAAAAATTGTATAACTATTATTTTTAAAAATTCATAATCAAAAAGCTCCTGAAAAATTACGCCACTAAAGTCTTAGAACACTTAACAAAAATCTCAACATAGCTTTAAATATTGTATTTCTTTCTTAGTTTAGAACTTAGTAGGATATCTTTTAGTGTCCACAACAACTTTTGGACATCTTGATATAGATTTATTGAGTTTTTGTAATTTCTGCATTGATTTTCCTCCATGCTTCTGTGATTATTGTTTTTACTTCCCATTATGTGTTTATATGTCATGTTTTCTTTTTATTTTAAATCTAGTTCTCCCCAAATATGCTCTGCTGGGCTAAATAAATTTATTGAGGAGGTGTTTTCAAACTTTTGGGTACAGTTATAGAGACACCAGCAGTGTACATTGAGAGCAGTTCGCTTGGCGTCATTATCCTGTTAAAAAATGAAGTAGTCTGAAATATCCAAATTTTAAGAGGATAATTTAAAATTTCTCTTTAAAATATTTAAATAGAGCTCATGATTCTCAATACCATCAAAAAATACCAAATTACCTAATTCTGAAGCCTATTTACACCCCTCCCCCGCAAGAACACCTCTGTGTTGAAGCATGGAGGCGGAGGAGCTCTTGTTCCACATAAATTCACTGGATTAAATGCCTCATTTTTTCCTTTAAAACTATTATATGCCCATCAGAACCAAAAATGTTGAATTTTCTGTCATCCCAATCACTTTCCTGTCAATTTTGAATTTTCTGAAACTTAAGTCACAAGAATCTAGTTGGATGAATGAACCATGGAAGTGGAAGTGTTCTTGCGTGGGGGCGTAAATCAGCCACAGAATTAGGTAATTTTTGATGGTATTGAGAATCATGAGCTCTAGTCAAATATTTTAAAGAGAAATTTTAAATTGTCTGTCCAAAATTTGATATTGAACACGACTTCATATTTTAACAGGATAATGAAGCCAAGCGTACTGCTCTCAATGTACACCGCTGGTGTCTTTATAACTGCCCCAAAATTTTGTGATAACACCTCCTCAATCAATTTATTTAGCCCAGCAGAGCATATTTGGGGAGAACTAGATTTAAAATAAAAAAACATGACATAAACACATAATGGGAAGTAAAAATAATAATCACAGAAGCATGGAGGTAAATCGATGCAGAAATTACAAAAACTCATTAAATCTATATCAAGATGTCCAAAAGTTGTTGTGGACACTAAAAGATATCCTACTAAGTTCTAAATTAAGAAAGAAATACAATATTTAAAGCTATGTTGAGATTTTTGTTAAGTGTTCTAAGACTTTAGTGGCGTAATTTTTCAGGAGCTTTTTGATTATTAATTTTTAAAAATAATAGTTATGCTATTTTTAAAAAAATAATTATGTCATTCCATTAAGAACAAGTTGCAGATATCATAAAAAAATTACAATTTCTATACATTAATTTTTATTAGTCGAAATCATTAAATTTTATAGGAAACTGCAAGTGTACGAACACTTTTGGGGTTCACTGTATTTATGTACTTCATTGCATTTAAATGTAAAAAATATCATTAATTTTTTAAAAAATCGAGTTTTTGCATAAAATTTGGCATATTTAAAAAACTTTTTAAAAAAATACATATCTTTTAATTCCTAATATATAAAGATGTTCCATTATTTATGTACTGTATAAATATTATTTGAATACATTCATTAGAATTTTGTGTAAAAGATCCTAATTGCAATTTTTCATGAAAATTTTACTAAACTCGACAATTTTTATAATCTATAAAACTCTCCAGAAAACAGCAAAAGGGTTGAAAATTAGTTAAACATGAAGAAAGAGTTTGAGCTATAAATATGGTGAGTTTAAGAAATGTACAACTAGTAGAACATTTTTCATATTGTATTTAAATCTTTAAAAGCATTGTCTGAGAAACTATGTTTTTTGGCTTCACGGTAAAGTTCACAAATGGATTTCTTTTTAAGACATTGAATTAACATTTTAAGAAAACTTTTATTTTATTTTATTTGTATTATAGACTATAATCTCTGTGTATGTATTTATGCATTTTATTGCACATACAATTTGTGAGAAAAAACATGCTTTTTTTTAAAAAAAATTGACAAATTTCAAAAAAATAATGTAAATCTTATCGCTCTAGGCACAGATAATGATGTTATTTGTGTGCAGTTTTAATATTATTTGAATATATTAATTAGAATTTTCAATACAAGGTTTACTGTAACTGCAATTTTTAACTAAAAATTCCCAATCTATCCAAAATAATTTAAAATTTTGTGGAATTGTATTTTAATTCCTGACTCAAGTGTAGTATAGGGGAGAGGACCCTTTCGATTTTTATATAGATATTATTGGTTAGATAACGAATTCATTCTGGCTTCGGGAAACCTATCGCTAAGTGAAGTAGCTTGGCGATCGATTTTGGTCACCAAAAAAATTTGACATCGCCAAGTATCTATACTACACTTAAACCTTAATTCCTAGTTCTATGCACACCCTTTTTAAAGAAAAAAGTGTTTTTTTAGTTGAAAATTTGTTTCAATAAAATGCTCCGAGGGTAGCCACATACCTTAAATTTGTTTTTTTAAGTAATCCGCCAAAAAAAGGCATTTTTATGACATTTTCCCGCTAAATTCCTATAAAAGCCTTACAAAATCAAAACAATCTAGTACTCATGTGTTCGTCCGCGGGTAGCGTGGTAGAAACGAAAAATAGTTCGGAAGATTTATGAGAACTAAATTTGTTGTTGAACCCCAATCTTTAAAATATGTAGCCAGTATATTAAAAAAACTTTTTTAATCCTGAATATCTTTTTAATTTGTTTGATAGTGTTAATTAACCATTTTTTGAAATTTTGAGTACATGTAATGTCTCATATTTGTAAAGGCATGCGTTCAAATCTGATATAAACAAACTCATTTCAAACTGAGTAAGTCCATGTAGTCATTTTTGAGTATTTCTTTTTTCTCCGTGATAAGCGAAGTGCATTTTCTATACGACGAACTTTTTTTCTCGTGGTTGAATTTTTCTCCCTATTTTTTAAAGTATTTCTGGACATTTCAAGCTATTCTCTCTTTTAACACATTTTATGGTGGTCGTAAATCGTGAACTGGTTTTATTAGGTCGACGAGAGCAATAGAATTCTGGGCGTTTCACCCAAGAAGTGCAATGTTTAACTCTCATTGTCCAGTTCACTAGAAACATCTTCGATATCCCCTTTCACCTCAGTGGAGTTGTCTCGTGTCCCCGTGCCTTTGAACTAGTCTCCGTTCATTTGTAGTGTTGATCAGTCGCACTGGTCATTTCTTGTAGCTCGAAAATGTTAAAACGTAAATGCTTGAGTATCAAAGAAAAAAATTTAACTCTTCAGAAGGTGGATAAAGGCGTCAAGAAAAAGGGGGAAATCTTCAATAACGTGGGCTGGGATTTACCACCGCCAAATTCTCTTTTCTAGCTAAAGGTCGATCGCCAAAACTTAACCTTGAGAGGAACTGGTTTGCAGTAACCATAAGCGGTACGTTTCTCCTCACGGGAAAACTCCGCGTAGTAATACACTGCATTTCTGATATTCTGCTTCTTTTTAACGCTGATGTTCTCTATAAATATTACCAGTGTAGTTTCAGCAGTAGTTTTAACGATTTCTCGAATTCACTTTGAAAAAATTGTGTAGTAATACACTGCATTTCTGATATTCTGCTTCTTTTTAACGCTGATGTTCTCTATAAATATTACCAGTGTAGTTTCAGCAGTAGTTTTAACGATTTCTCGAATTCACTTTGAAAAAATTGTTTTTATCAAAATCAGATTAAAAAAACTTTATGCATTTGTCAAATAAGTTAAATTTCAAGTTTTTTTTTAAAGCAAATAATTAATATTTTTTAAAAACGAAGGTAAATTACAATATTTTTACAAATACAAGATATAAATATCAAATTAATCGTAGTTTAATTTTTTTGAAAAGTAATTATTTATCTAATCCAGAAATTTCACGTATCTTATTCTAATTCTATTATTTGTTTTATATCTTTATTTTTAAAGGATATAATCACTCATGTTTTTTGAAATACTCAAATACTTTACTGAATTTTCCTCATTATATTTATTCAGAGCTGATTTATTATTCTGAACAAAGATTATTTCATTTCATACTGCGTCCCCCCCCCCCTCGATGTAATAGTTGAAAGATAGGAAAAGAATATATACTTGCAGTAGGTATTTTATTTCACATATTTCATTACTTTTCTCTTTTTTCGTTTATAGTTTTTCGAAAAAATAGTAATTTACAAAAAAGCGTTTATATTGCGTAAGTTAGTGATTAGTATAAGAAAATTCATTTCTGCTCTAGATAATAAAATCCCTTAAGTAAATATGGTGAAAATAAATCCTAAATTATTCCCGTAAGCAAATCAAGAATTCTTAACAACCAAAACATCACGACTCTTAGAAGATTGGATTTATTGAAAGGGGTAACTGTAAAATGATTTCTTATCTGCACCACTTGATTGATATAAAAAATTGATTCAATTAAGAGTTCTTTAGGGATATAAATATATTTATCTTAAATTAACATTCAAAATTTTAGCATTTTTTTATTAAACAAATTAACACAATTTTTAAAAAAAACTCTAGAATTTGCTAATGTCTTTTTGAAATTTCTTTATTCCTTGCAATCCTACATGATTTTTTTTTATTATTGTATCAACTTAATAAAATTTTTATTACAAGGTATAAGATGTAAAAATTCTTTTAAATGAAAATGAATTATTTTCATTTTGTACAACTTATATTTCAACCATACACAAATACACGAAATATTACACGAAAAATTATATTTGGCATAGTTTAAATATTCATGCTAAAATCAAAATAGAATTTGCATTCAGACAATGATGATGTGTCAAAATTTAAGTGTTCCTTAATTTATTGTTTTCTAACAAAAGTTGATAAACATTTAAAAACTTGTAAATCTCAAAAACTCAGAAAATTATCTTAAGACTATTTCATTATTACTAAAAGTTGAACATTATATCAACTGCGAAATTTTAGAGTGTGAAAATGGTGGGAAAAAATAATGTGTTTAACTTTGTGTTAATGTGTGTTAACTTTTCTTTTTGCAAAACAAGAATGAGTGTTTTAATCAACACGATTTAGATTTTTTCAGAAATTATAGCTAATTTTTAAAAAAATGATAGCATTAATTTTAGATTTGTTTATAGATTATAGCCAATAAAAAATATGATTCATATGATTAATAGCATTTGGTTAATTTCAGAACTTAAAATAAGAATAAATAGTAAAAAAAAAAATGGTGATTTTTTTAAAAGGATAAATTTTTTTTAAAAAAAAAATCATTTTATTGGTTAATTTTTTGTTGTAAAATATCATATATCCCCATTCAATTCGGTCATATATCACTACTTAGAAATATCAGCAACATTTTGAATTTTATTATAAAAAAAAAAAAACAGATACTTTTATTTAATGTTTTAATATGTATATATTCATAAGAAAATAATATGCTTTTTAAAATTTTTAAGAGGACACTTTCTTTCTAAGCTCCATAATAATCAAATTTATATTATTTGAAGACTCCCCTACATTTCTCTTTGCATATTCTAAAAAAAAAAATCTTAATGTTCATCTTTAAATTTGACACTTTTTTTTTTTTTACTGAATTCTGTGTGTGTGTTATTGCAGAGTCTCTTGATGCAATTATTTATTCTAATATCTTGAAGACAAAAGTTTAAATCTCGTTTATATATCAAGTCATTAAATACTTTTTTCTACTAAACATAATTTTATTACAAAAATTTATTAACAAACTTAGTATAAAGTGTTTTAAATACTTTAATTTTATTTATTTACTTTACTGTTGCTTTTTTACTAGTAGACACAAAATACTATGTTTAATTGTTTTGAAACTCTAAATCGTCTGTGTTTTTTACGTATGCTTTAAAATATGACTTTTAAAATTTTTTATAATTTTGTTTCACTTTTAATAGTGGCCGCGGTAGCCTAGTGATTATGGTCACGAACTCAATGCCGGAATGTAGCAGGTTCGAGTCCTGGTGCCACAGAAGACCCACCGTGTAGAGAAGGCCGATATACATTAAATCTGTAGAGGCTCAATGTTTTCCCGTTGGTGTGGTGTGGTAAAGGGGGTAACCAGCTCATGTGTCGTCCTTGTTTCTTGACCGAGGCTCAAAATTACGAAATCTTTCGCCACAAACCCTTTTGTTGCCGAATTGTGCACCTTTAATGTAATCCTTTCACTCTTTTGACTTTTCATACATTTTAATGAGATTTTTTTTAAAAAAAAATCCTGTATACAAATGAATAAGTATTTCTAAAACCAGAAAGGAAAATTTTTTCAAGTATTCTCTTCGCAATTATACTTGAAAAATTTTATTACAAAAATTCAGTCACAATGATGAAAACTCTTAAAAAAATATAGCTTTTGTAAGAAACAAAAAAAATCCAGTATATAATTTTTTTAAATTCTTGTATGATCTGGAAGTCAAACTAGATGCGTGTAGGCAAAAATTCTTCCAGTACCTATGCAATAATTTTTCTATGAATGATACATTTTATATGACACATATAGCGGTTAGTGGCGCTGATTGCTGTGCTGTTGAGCCCGAGTTCGAATCCCAGAGAAGGCATAGGTATTTGCCATTGAAGAGTGCCTTTGTGCGGCATAGGGGTACTCTAAATAGCCGTCGAGCCGCAAGTCTTCTCGTGAGGTCGATGGAAGGGGAAGAAAGGTTGGAAGAAACTGATTAACCCCAGAGTGTTCTCCCTTAAAATTGGAGTAGAATAGAGCTAAATCGCTCTGTCAGCTGTATGGTGCTCAAAGCTGCGGATAACGACAAGCGTAAATCTAGCACCTTGTCATCGATGAATTTCGTTGGCCATGGTTTGATATTACTATTGGTTACTCTGTCGACCAGGTGCATAAGTAACAACAACAGAATTTTTCACCAGGCAACAGATTTTTATACACGGGAATGTGTACTGCAGAGATGTCAAGAATTGCAGTTTTCTAATGTATAAAAGAAAGAAAATGAAAGTGACTGATTTTAAAGAGTTAAAAAACTGAACTTTTAAAAATGAATAGATTTTCTTGAATAAATTGATTAAATCAATATTTAAATTCAGCATTAAAAATATGTTTAAAACAAACACGTTTCTGTTCATCCCGATCTGGGATTTTATTCTTTAAAAATTTCTCAATGTATTTGACTGCATGTAAAACATGAATTCGTTTGCAGTAATTTACTTAATAATTATTTATAATGATGACTTCTGTACAATATGATAGGCATTAATTCATAACACAGAAATGTATCATTTGGTTCGAAGCTATAGCTTAATGTAGTATATTCACTATGAAAGTTATTCTCAAAATTTTCTTTGAATTATTGATTTCTGCATGAATAACCAATTAACTAAAGATCATATTACCGTAAAAGAGAGTCAAGGAAATGTGTCATAATCACACAAAAATATAAATTTTAATTTGGATGATCGATTGATCTCAAGCGCGCGCAATTCTGAACTGTTGTACGAGTTAATTTAACTTTATATCTGGCCGTTTGTAAATTTAAGTAAACACATGTTGCGAAATTATAATAATTTGAAGGGGGAAAGGCGGTCTCTCTCTTTTTTAATCGTTATATTTAATCAACCCTTTTTATTGCTAATGGTTACCTTTTAATTATTAAATTTAAGAAATATTAAATAATTTTTCATGGTACTTAGAGGACAGAGGGAAGTATTCAATTATAATTAATATTTTATTTTAGCATTATTTAACATCAAAATATAAATAAATATTAAAATGTATCATACTTTGTAAAAAATAATGTAAACATTTACTATTCCTAGCTTTTTAATACTTTGATTGATTTCAAAACAATATTAGTTTTTTGAAGATAAGGTTTAGAGATGGGTTCTATTTGTTCCCCACCCGCAGTGATGCTCCAGGCTCATTCCCCTTTTCTTTTTGTTCAGAACTAAGGATAACGATTCTCCTGGTCTTTCACATTCGATAGGAGTCACAATACGTTCCTATAGACCCCTCTTTTGTCACGAATAGGGGAGTGGTTCAAATACCTAAAAACTACCCTTCAAGTTATACTACGAATTTCTTTTTCCTTTATTTTTGCTGTGATTCTTGTCTTAAACTGAGGATCATAAGTTTAGATTTCATTTTTTTAACTAATAATTTCATTATAAAAATCCGCAGTTATAATTAAATTTTAATAAGAAATATAATGATTTTCGTTCAGTGATTAATCATATAAAAATACTAGCAATTACTCACCCGTTGAATTCGTTTCACTTGTTATAAAATAAATCCCTGAACCTGACGATTGAATATATATTTATTACAACTGAAACGAAATCCTACAATTGTCACACCAATTCGAAAAAGATTATGAAGTTTGTATTCCTTTTATATATATATATATATAACTTACTTAGAAAAAGTCTCACAACATTTTAAATTTTACTATCAGCGGAAAAAAAATTCAAATGCACCCATTCAAATAATTAATAATTTTATTCTTATAAAAAGATAAGAAAATTTTTAGGGTTAAAGAAAGCCAACTCTTGAAAACGTTAATCTGAAATAAAATTCAAGTGTTGATTAACACATCTAATTTTTAAAAATTTAGCCGATAAATAAACTCATAAAAACTACTTATATGATCAAGTACATATTTTTTTCAAAAAATGAATGCTGTTTTAAAATTAAAGCATTAACAAGTAATACAAAAAAATCTTTTTAAGTCAATTCCTACATTGACTGTCTAAAACCGGTAATTATTTTGATTTAACTAATTAACTGCTAGATAATGAATTAATATTTTTAAAAAACTTCCTCTACAAGTTTAAAAAAATTTATTTGAACTTGATAGGATGAATAGAAAGTACTTTATTAAGGATTGAAAATTTGAACAAGATAATATATAGAGAGAGTGAGCTAATATTAGGAATTGGAAAAAAAATAAGGAATATAAAATGTCTACATTATTTTTATATGGTATGATTCATTTTTAATTTTGAAATATGCTCTGATGTTAAAAACACCTAAAATAACTAATGTGTTCAGGTTTTTTAGTAATCGAATCTAATTAGAGCGTTGTGCACTAAAGGTAAAAAATATGCATGTTTTATAGATAAGCTATAGATACATATTCAATGACTTTTGGCAGAAAATTGTCCCATATTCAATGCATCGCTAAAAATTATTCAACATTTCTTAAACCTTAAAATGAAAATTTAAATAATAGCAGTCTCTGTTTTATAATTAAAAAAAACAACAAAAATGAAAATTACAGTCATTTTAAAATTAATTTAACATTGAAATTTAATAACATGGGTTTTTTTGTCAGCAGACTTCAAATTTATATGCAGTCACACCTCAGCTAGAACGTTTAATTTGAATTCTATTCACTACCATACATCATTCGAAAAATTTGCGATCCCGTTTCTTACATTAAGTCGCGCTTGCAGAATTTCACAAAGTGGATTCTTGGTAAAACCAGGATTCGAACCCATGATTAATCTTCTAGACTGCGATCCATTAAAAAAGATAAAAATTGTAGAAATACCTAATACGAAGTAAAAATAGACGCGAAAACTAAATACTACTTAGAATTTTCTTTTAGAATATAAATTTTTATAAGTAGGTCTGTACTGTGGAAATCTGTCACGAACTGATAAAAGAAAGTATAAAATAGAAACGACAGATTTTAAAGAATTAAAAAAAAACTAAAGTTTATTTAAAAAAAGATTTTTTTCGATGGAAAATAAATGGACTGATTTGAGCATACCAAATTGTATCAAAATTTTTAAAATTTCATATGAATTTTATTAAACTTACCAATAATTTTATTTTACATAATTATTCCACTTAACAAATGGTTAGAAATTTGTATTATTTTTAATATAGCAATTATAAATCAAATAATAAATGGAATGTTTTCAGTATCAGAATGTTTACTTAATCAAACCAATCCTTAAATTAACTTAATAAATTTATTAGTATTAAATTCTAAAACGATGTAAGCAAAATACAAATTTTACCTCCAAGATGTATACACAATATATGTAGAGAGAGTGAGACCTTATCGCTCCCTGTAACGTGCCATATTAAATAAGTATTAATTATATATAATTCAACCTTGCATTTATTTTAACTAAATAGTTTTGTACAAGGAAAATTTTAGATACTTCCATTCTTTAACGATATAATTACTTAATGTTTTATATAAAAATGACACCTTTAAATTGAGGAAAGTTTAGTTTCACAGAAAACGGAACGACTATTTAAGGACTGAAGAGTAATAATATCCAGAATAGTGAAATAAATATGTTTCTTTTGTCAGTAAAATTTTTAAAAAATAAACGATATGCAATGATAAAAGAAGGATTTTTTCAACAACATAATATTTGAAAGAAACATATTTACTATTTAATGTGATATAGGTGCTGGTAGAGACGTTCTCTTTCTCATTTTTTCGTTTTCCCTCTAGTTATTACTTTCACTCTTTGCTGAAAAATGTATTTAAATATCACAAATTTTTTTAACCTAGTTCGTTTTAAACTCATCTTCAGGAGTGAAAAAATACAGGCTTAGAGTGAAAGAGAGCTAGAAAAAGATAACAGAGTCACGTTAAAACTTTTAAGTATCTTTTGAAATTGTTTAACTAATTAAGAAATACCTCTTTGTAGGATTTAGGTATTAAATAAGTGGAATTAATTTATTGAATTAGAATTTCGCGTTGTATTGCAAAAGATGCTGCGAAATAATTTAGAGCTCACATCAATAGACCGCGACGAATGTTACGATTATTAATAAATTGAATGACAAAAAATGAAAGCGGATTTATAATTTCCAAGATACATTAAGTACACTTTATAAAGATATTCATGTTCTTTATGATCTCGGAATTTTGTTCATTAAAAATTTTTCAATATGATTGATTGCATAATATAAAACACCTGAATTTGTTTGTAATAGTTTGCATAATAAAGGCTTGTATTGATAACTCAAATCAAAGGCGCAATAGCCCATGAGAGCCAAGGCCTATTGTGCCCGTATTAGTTTTTCTGGTCTTGGGCACTGAGGTGCATGAGTAGATGTTCCGTTCAGGTGGTTAGTCTGACGCAAAACCCCCAGTGTTAAATTCTCGTACAAGCTTGGTACTCATTTATCGACCCACTGAAGGGATGAAAGTCGGGTCGACCTTGTCAGCCCAGGGTTTGAGCCCCAGACCTGTGTCGCTGAAACGTGATGCACAGCCTCTCGGCCACTGGGCTACGATTATATTGATAACTTCTGTATAATATGCTCTGTATTAATTTATAAAACAGAAATGTACAAATAGAAGCCTTAGTTTACCATAGCAATTATTCAATAGAATCGATTTTCAAAATTTTATTCCTTGAGTTATCGTTTTTGCATGTATTATCTATTTTCTAAAGATGATATTACCTCAAGAAACTAAAAAAAATAGTGTGACTGGCTCAAAATCACATTCAAATATTAATTTTTATTTATATAAGCGATAGATCTCGTAATTCTGACCTGTAGTTTAGTAACAAGGATGATACCAGAGCTCGTATATATACAGGGTGTTTCATAAATGATGGGAGTAACTTTAAGGGGTGATAGTACGAGTAATAGTA
>BMAO01026598.1:0-100804 GCA_019973975.1 Trichonephila clavata
GTTCATTTTTGAAAAGTATGTAAATCAAGAAAGGGTCATAGCTTGTGTGTATGAGAATAAAAATAGCAGTAAATATTTTTTTACCTATAAAGCTGCTCGAAAGAAATGGTTAATAATTAAGGATCCCGAAAAAACAAATAAATGTTATTGATGTGCAACTATTTATATTAAATATCTTTTTCTTCTAATAAAATTATTTAGTCCAATGTCTACTGATGTAGCTAAAAATATATAGAATTACGTTGTTAGTATATTTCGCTAACATTTTTTTATCGAATTTCTGCAGCGAAAACGAATTGAATAAGTTTTAACCACCGTCACAATCCTCTTACAACTTTGCACTTGTAAAACTATGAAAGAATTTGTATCATAATGACATCATCAACTACATGTCTAAGGTTTTATCACGCACTACGATACACACTAAGGGAATGAAATTAATACACAAAAATGTTGTCACACATAAAATCCCGGAATTGACATCAGAGCTCTAGACGTCAGCGCCTTTTTGAAACATTTGCTTTCAGAATGTTTGTCTATCGACATCTTAAGCGAAAGAGGAGCCAATGGAGTACATCAGTTTTTTCCAGAATGAAAAGTAAACTTTCTAAACCAGAGAAGGAAAAGGTTGGTAAAAATGTTTAAGGTAAAATTTGAAAGTTGTATACTTAGTAAGCCTGGTTGAAATTACTTGTGTATTGTTTGTTAATGATTTAAAATTTTTTTCCACCTTTGTAAAAATTACATTTTTTCTTAGGGTCATTACTTTTTTATTATTCAAGACTATAGTCAAATGCAAAAATTCAAGTATACATGAAGTTAGTGAACGAAGTAAATAGCTTTCTCAGAACCAACTCTGGTTCAGATTAATTTCAAAGTATTTATTTCAAAAGAGTGCATAATTATTTTTTAATATTTTTATGTATGAAGTGCTATGTAATATTATTATTGTAAAAATTTAAAACACGCTCAAATGAAAATATTCGAAGAAATTTATAAAAAGAGAACATTTTCATACTGAAGAAAATCTGATTTCAACGTTTATTATAAAACACATCAGTAAGATATTTACAATTTAGAATTGAAGTAATTTTAATTCTATTTTTAAATCATAAAATACTACATCATATTAAAAAAATTTTTATTCAGTTTATATATATATATATATATATATATATATATATATATATACATACAAAAGAAAAAAAATTAAGACAAATATGAGCATTAAATGCAGTTACAACATATATTTATATTTTTAATTTCCTTGCAACAGTAAAATATAACTTGCATTTTTGTATCTTCGCGTTGTATCTTGTTTTATTTTAAAAATGTCATTACAATTTCAGTAATCATTTGGCACGAATTAGAAGGCAAATCCTTAGTATGTTACATGTATGAAGCCAAATCTATACACATTACATCTGCTTAGACTTAAAACTCTTCCTGAATGTATCACGTAATATTAATAAATATTCTTAGCTGAATGCTGAATAATAAAAATATTTCAAGAGAATTTTATAAATATAGAAATCTTCATACTTTGTGAATAATATATGTATATGTAAGCATGTTGAAAAATGAGAGTAAAATTAATTTTTTTTAAATATGAAATATGTAGGAATGCGCGTATTTTATTGTGTTAATATACACTATTTTACTATAACGTTGTATCCTTCTCATACTTTTTTGAAAACTTTGCTTTTAATTTGAAATATTTTTTATTGCCTTCAGTTATACAATTTTACTTTATAAATTCTGTATTATTAAATTCAAAATTTTTTACATGGATATAAAACCACTACCAGTTATCTTAAATTCTGTGTTTCAAGTTGATCTTTAAAACATGCATTAACAAATATGCATATAAATATCTTATAATTATTAAAATAACCTTTAAGAGTCTCTTTTTCAGAGAACAGAAAACATTTCAAAGATAATTATGGAAAGGCTTATCTACATTATACTATAAATAGAGTTGCAAATCAATATTGAGTGAAATTTTCATGCAATAACTGTCTAAAATATATTTAATTTTGCTATTATTTCTGTACATAATATTTTAATGATTAGGACAGAAAATTATTGAGATAAAAAAAAAAGAATATAATTTTTATCAAAACAGATTAACAAATTATTATGTTGTTCACATCACTATTCTTGAAATCTATCAATGCTTATTTACACAGTTTTCCCGTGATTGACATTTCTTAATCATCTAATCGAGTTATGACGAATGTTATACAAATATGACATATAAACAGATGAATTAATAAGCTTTTAAATACTATATATATATATATATATATATATATATATAAAGAGGGAGAGAGAGAGAGAGAGAAAGGCATTTGTGCGTGGATTCCTTACCTTCAGATTCCAGATCTTTCAAAACTGAACTATAATTGTATCACTAACTTATATAAGAATAAAAATTCAAAAAAATTCAACATTATCTGCACTCTTCGTGCATGTAATTCAAAGCAATTTTTTTCTAGATCGCCAGAACTCTGTTGATCGATTTCAGCTTAAATCTTGCTAATGCCTTGATTTAAAATAAGTATACTGTCATTTGATTTGTTAGGAAATACAACGTTGAGCAACTGTGTCGCAGTTCATATATGACACATCAGCTGAAATGCACAAACGCATTTTATGGCCATAAAAGAAATTGGAACAACAAAAGTGATGCAGGGATTCTCTCTGAAGTTTGTTTATGATGAAACCATAACATTCTTTTTTTAGTTTAATGAGTCTGTAAATCATTAACTCGACTTTCATTTCGATTTAGATGTTTGTCAAGACTTTTTAGCTAACTTTTTTATTACTGTAAATTAATTTCACCTATTACACCAGTCTTATACTAATTAAATTAAACACAATTGATAGTTATATGATAAGAGAATTCAGAGCAGGATTTGAAAAACTACTGATTTCTAAATATTATACTCTTTAATATTGTAGTACAAAAAAATCTAAAGTATCTCTAGAATATATATACAGTGATGGCCAAAATTTTGGACACTTTGTTATGCTTTTTAAGTTTGAATGCTTATAGAAAATGTTACGTTGCACAGCATGCAAAGTCTTTTATATCATTTTAAAGAGAATTTAATACCCACTTTAATACAAGAAAACAAAATTTAAATATTTGCAACGCAAAAAAAGTTATGCTGCAATACCTATCTATATACGTTAAATACTAATGATAGCAGTGAGTTATCAGTGCTTAGTGGAGTAGCCTTTATTTTTTGTTGCAGCTTCTTCTCATCGATGTTTCATCGATGTTTCATTGAGTTGAAAATAGTTTTAAGCTCTTCTTTTGCTATTACATAATGCCAGAAAACAATTACATCCTCAATTAATTTCTTTTTATTTCATGGGTTCCTCATTCGGATAAGAGTTTTCAAACGGTGCCACAAGTTTTCGATAGGATTGAGGCCAGGACTGTTTCCTGACTAGGACAACAACTCAATAATCTTAGAACGATACCAGTCTTTCGATTACCTTACTGTGTGCCAAGGAGCAGAATCTCGCAGAAAAATAAATGAAGCATTGCTGGCAAATAGATCCCTGTTGGAAGGTAGAAATTTGGTTTCTAGAATAGTGTCAATGTATTTTCTGGCATTCAGTGTCCTATCGATGATATGAAGGTGACCGATACCATCTGCTGATATGCATGACCAAATCGTAAGATTATGTGAGTACTTCGCAGCTGCCTGGATGCAGCCAGGATGTAGCATTTCTCCTATTCTACGTCTTAAATATTTTCGGCCATCACTTCCGAATAACGACATCTTAATTTCATCGCTCCATGTAACTTGTGACCACTAACAACTTGTCCAATTAATGCGTTCCTTGATCCCTGTAGTCTTTTTCAGTGCTGCTGTAAATTGAGATAAGGCTTTTCTCCCGTGAAATTATACCTTTTATCCTAACTTCTGATTGTTTTTGAACTGGAAAAAACATCAGCATTATTCAGACAACTTCTGATGACGGTTGATGAATTCTTTTATTTTGGAGACATAGTACTTTTGTTCTTCTGTCGTCAACACATGTGGTGCACGTTTTTTGGCCTTTGCTTGCTTTGATTTTTATTAAATTTGTCTCCTGACATCTTAAACAAAAAAAAAACATTTAGTCTCCAGATACAGTCACTGAACTACCCACCTGTCTTACAATTTTAACATAGGAAAGACCAATTTCTCGTCACACATCTCTGTCTAGGTGTCCAAACTACTCTTTTATTTGATGCCATTACTTCTTGACTAAATATCATTGTTATCCTGGACAGGAAACAGTCCTCGCCTCAATACTATCGAAAACTTCTGACACCGTTTGAAAACTCTTGTCCGAAAGAGGTACCCATGAAATAAAAAGGAAATATTTGAGGATGTAAATTGTTTCCTGGCGTCATGTAATAGCAAAGGAAGAGCTTACAATTATTTTCAGCTCTATGAAACATTGATGTGAAACTGTAATAAAAAATAAAGGCTACCCCACTAAGCACTAACTCATCAGAAAATCTAATGTATATCGATAGTTATTGCAGCATAACTTTTTCCGATGCAAAAATTTGAATCTCGTTTTTTGTATTAAATTCTACTTAAAATGATATAAAAGACTTTGCAATTTGCGCAACGTAACATTTTCTATAAGCATACACAAACTTAAAAAACGTAACAATTTTAAAAAGTGTCCAGAATTTTGTCCACCACTGTATATATATATATATATATATATATATATACTAGCTGACCCGGGCCCGGCGTTTCACGGGCTTTTACCGAGGGTATAACTTAATCCCCATGTGAATTTCCTCCTTTCTTTCTGACGTCAGCATTTTGTGTGGGTGTGACGCGTACGATGTGAGTGTATGGCCCGTGAGTGCGTGTCATGGCTTTCTCGTTTAACATTTTCCCTTCTCTTCACAAAATCAGCACATCCAATATTATTTCTCGAAATTACTTTTACTTCTTTATATCTTTCCTCTCCGCTTAGCCCGGCGTTGCACCAGTGAATAACTTAATCCCCATGGAAATTTCCTGTTTCCCTCAGGACGATAGCACTTATGTGTATGCATGCGCGATGTGAGTGATTTCTTTAACTATGACATTAAAACTCCCTTTTTCGAAATTTGTTCTTGCGTTGGGGTGGTGTGGTACTTAGGAGAGGTGGGTAAAAGCTTAGGTGTCGTCCTCGTCACTTGACCATGGTTGAAAATTTCGAGGTCCGTCGCTAAAAACCCTCGAATAGGCGAACAGCGCGAATTTATAAATCACTCACTCACTTTTCAATTCTTTCGTTGCAAATTTTTAGTCCCCGGAAACGCCCCTTTTTAAAAATAGTTGTATGTTGAAAAAAGTCAGAAAAGTAGAAACTTTTCAAATTACAAAATTTTACTACTATTTTAAATATTGAAGTAAAATTATGAGGATATTTTGAAATGTTCGACACACGGAGAAAAAGTTTCATGCAATTATCTTTATAAAAGAAGAAATTATTAAATGATTGTTTTAAGTATTTTGAGTGTTTTGTTAAAATTTTTTCAAAAAAGATTTTGGCTTTTTATTTTTTAAATCACTGGTTCTAAATTTTTAAAAATCATTTTTATTTAAACGTAACGATTTTGGATACATTTTAGAAAAAAATCATAATATATGCAAAATATCATTGTTTTGTTTAAAAAAAAAAAGATAGTTTTCGGCATTTTATTTTTTTAATCACTAATTCTAAATGATCAATGAACTTTTTAAAAATCATTTTCATTTAAATTCATCTATATTTATTCATTTTAGAAGAAATCAAAAATATAAAACAAAATTAATTAATTATATTATACTAATATTGATTAAAAATATTCATTTAGCAATTAAATGTGACATGTCAATTTTAGAGATTTTTGATATATTAATAACACGCAATTAATAATGAAGAATTTTTTATTTGAACATAGCTTTTATTTTTTTTCTAAGAAAGTTATGCTTATTTAACTGAATAATTCAAAAAAAAAAATTTCGAAATGGGCAAATTTTGCGTTTTTATTATGAAATTATATGTCAAAAAAAGATTTATACATTAGGCATTATTTTAAAGTAAACTATAAGTTTTATGAAAGAGAACAAAAATTTTGATACTGATAAATATTTTAAATGAGTCTCAGAAATGTATTGAATACATTTTGTCATCTTAATCTAACATCTATAATGATTTAATTTTGAAAATTATCTAAAGAAAAAATGACGAAAATTGAAGCAAAAATAACTTTTTCACTCGCCAAATTTACTGATTTCCCCCTGTTTAAAGCAGAACTTTTTAATGTAACCCTTGAGTTAGATGCGGTTGACGGTTAAACAGTTCAAAGAAAGGTCTTTGGCGCAAAACTATTTTTCGACTCCAAGGTTTGGCTAACTGTAAAATCGCGTATTTTTTTATAAATTTTTTTATTTTTAGGGCATAATTTTTAAGTTAATGCTTTCAAACTTCACAAATTAATTGCAAAAATAAAGTACTTTGAAATAAAAAAATGTACAAAAAATACTGTTTAAATTATTTCTCGCAAAAACGGTTTTTTACGAAAATCACAAAAAAAATTTTAAAATCCGTAATTTTTAAGCAATGTTTTTAATCTTCGTACAGATTACGGATAATATTTTTTTAAACACGGAAAAAAAATTTCGTGCGATTACTTTCATAAATGAAGAAGTTATTTTATGTTTAGTAAAAATTTGGACTGATTTTTAAAAATTCTTTAAAAAAAATTGTTTGGGGAATTTTATTTTTTAAATGACTGGATCTAAAAGAAAAAGACTTGAAGTTATTTAGTGTAGAATATCGTTTTAATAGCACGAAAACAAATTCATACGCAACGATTTAAAAATAATTTTCATAAAAACGCATCAGTTTCAAAAAACGCATCATTTCATAAAAACGCATCAGTTTTTTTTTTAAATTCGTAAAAAATAGAAATTATCGTTATTTTGAAAAAAAAAATTATGCCGTATCGTGGCGAAATAAATGATCTTTCCGATTCTGTAATTATTTTTTGTCTGATTTCATTAATAAAAATTGGATGGCAATTTTAAGATGGTGGAAAACGTCGGATCACCGCTCGGCCGAAACGGAATGGAAGTTCTGCCAAGTAAACATCCCGCAGGAGTAAAACAATTAGGCGTTTTAAGGTTTTTAATTAATATCTTTTTAACTAATTACAATACCGGAATGAAAAATAGTTTACGTCCTATTCTCAGACCTACTGAACATACGTACAAAATTTCATAAGAATCGGCCACACCGTTTCGGAGGAGTTTGGTTACAAACACTGTGACACGAGAATTTTATATATTAGATATATATATATGAGTTTTTGAATGAACTATGCTTGAGAGACTTGAGTGCTAAAGATAAAAACTCCATTGAAATTTTGGAATGCTGCAGTATTACAAAAAATGCTGACCGGGGACAGCTTTTGAACTTACGTAAAAAAATTCGAATATATATTTTAAATATTCTGATATTAAAATTGATATATTGGACACTTATTTTAATAATATTATTGGTTTTACAATACTATACTAAAGCAAGATATTACTTATACATTAGGTAAATAATTATTTATCTTTATTTTGAACAGAAAAGCTAGCTACTATCCCATTAAACGACACATTATACGTGTGTATCAGACTTTATCTATACATTGAATATTATACGTGACTCATGAAAGTTTAGTAGTCTGTTGTTAATTCTTATCTTAGGTGACCTTTATCTTTTGCAATGTTTGCTTTTCAGAATCTCTTCTAAATCAGAAGTTAAAGTTAATATTAAAGTAGAGTATTACAAAAAACTTAAATATAATTTCAACCAAGAATATTTTGCTCTCATGAACAGTATGGGGCTGATGCAACGTTTAAGTTGAAAGCAATATATATGTTAAGTATTTCTTTAATTTTATATTTATTGTGCTAGAGAAACTTATAAATATCAAAAAAATTTCTCAAAGTTAACCTGACGGATTTAAAAACAACCCCAAAAAATCGGATGTCTCTAAAACGTTAGCTTTAAGGTGCGACGTGGCGCGTTTTTTCCTGGTAGGACAGAACCCGAGACCTTTGGGTCCGAAGCCGAGTAACTTAACCACTACACCAAAATGATCACCATGGGGCGGAGGTTGTTACTGGTTTATATAGATTACATCACTACACACTCCCCTACCAGAGAGTTTGTTAGGCGAACGAACGATATAGTTGTTAAACTGAGCGGTCAGTTTCTTGTGTGTTGGATGAGTTGTGTCATGTTTATCTGGCGATTTTGTTTCCTTGGCTGCTCTTTTGCGTCATGTTTATCTGACGAATTTTTTTTTCTTTTGTTGCTCTCACTCTTTTTTTGCGGGTAGATGGCGCCATGATAGATCAGTTGAGGTTTCGCTTTTCTTAGTTAAGCTAGGGTCACCAAATGAAGTGGCGCGCTTTTATCCTGGTAGGACAGAACCCGGGACCTTTGGGTCCGAAGCCGAGTAACTTAACCCCTACACCAGGTGTATTTTTTAAAAAATAATGTAAATAGTTCTAAACATTTTATAAATAACTTCTCATTTTGTACATCTCTCCATGTATGACTCTCATTTCTCTACACACTTTCTGAAACACATTCTTGGTTCCCTTATTTAATGAATCTTCAAAATTCTATGAAAGTTTTCTATGAATCAATATAAAGTTCAATAGTCTGATTGATCTTCAATAATTCTCAATTTAGGGAGTTCATTTTTCTTTGAGAAACATGCATACAGAAATTAAATTAAATTTAGCATAAATAGTTTACCTTTTTGTTCAAAATCAAAGATCAGGAAAGAAAGATGTACCAGAAATCCGTTTCCACATAAAGAATTGTCAATTTATAGCTTGCGTGTAAATGCGAGAGTTATATTACGTTGCACTATAAAGCTACACGAGGACTATTGGTGACTGGCCTTGTCATTTTAAACTATGGCCAAGTGACAAGGACGACACCTGAGCTGGTCTCCCCCTTTCCTAACTTCCACACCAACGGGAGGATGTTTGATCCTCAACAGATTTAATGTGCAAAGGCCCCCTCTACATGGCGGTTCTTAAACGGCATAAGACTCGAACTCATGACATGATAGCCAGGATTCCGTTACCTTGAACGCTAAAGTACCACGGCCTCATGGTTTGCGCGTAATTCAGATGCCAAATCAGAAATTATCCTCTTTATTTGACCAAAATTGCGAGGTTCAACTCCAAGAGTTTCTTAAAAAACCAACTATTCAACCAGTATCTGAAATAAAAGTTAATTAAAGCCGATATAACATTTTTACTGATAGATTAGTATTCGCATAACGCATAAATAATACACTGATAAACGAGTTTGAAACCGGCTGCGTATTTTCAACATAAAAAGCAAAAAGTATCGGAAAATCAGTAATTCTTTAGAAAGAAACATAACTCTCCTATAGATTCATGTTTATGAAGATACGTTTGAGAAATCAAAGAGATGCGGCTTTGAAATTTTACCTCATCCACCCTATTCTTCTTCTAACCTTGCCCCCTCCCCCTCAATATTTTTTATTATTCCCAGAACTAAAAAAAGATGGTGAAGTCGAACATTTGACAACACGTATGATGTCATTCAAGAATTGGAACAATGATTTTCAACACAATCTATTAAATTCTACATTGACAGCTTTTGAAAGGTCAAGAAATGCTGGGAGAAATGTATAACTCTGACTCGTGATTATATAGAGATATCATAAAAAATATCGATTAAAAATTAAGTTTCTACCTCGATTTATAGTTAAATAATAGTTAAAACTATAACCCCTTGTAAAAGTGAGAAAAATAATAATAGGAACTCTAGGCATATCGGGATGATGTGGAGAGAACTGATGAGAGAAAGAGGGGGAAAAGCAGTAGGAGCTAACGGCCGAATTTTTTGTTTTAAGCAATGAGGCAGAACACCAAGCAGGATTTTTGTACTCTTTTAGAACAATTTCAAAAGATTTGTCTGTTCTTTTGATACCAATTCCTATTTTGTGCCATAATTTGAGTTACTGTGTAGTGTGAGTTTTTGAGGGAGTATTAAAGTTGCACTTTTGAAGCTACACTAGGGCTGTTGGAAACGAGTCTTGTAATTCTGAGCCGTGGTCAAGTGACAAGGTAAGAACCTGAGCTGGCATCCCATTCTCCAAACTTCCCCACTACTCAAGCGTGAGGACTTAGACCCTCGAAATATTTAACGTGCATCAGCTTCTCTACATGAGGGATTTTTTATAGCATCAGGTCCCAAACCCGCGACTTAACAATACCGGCCACAAGCTCATGACCATGACCATTCGGTTACCGCGGCTACTTAGTCATTGCGTAATCAGCTATTAATGACTACCTACGGTAGTTAGTTTATTTATTTTAATTCCTTTCTTCAATGCCTATATTTTTAATGTTAAGGCGTATTAACTAAAAACTTTAAAATGTTTAAATGTAAAGTTTTTTACCTTTAATTCTAAATTGAATTATAAAATTGAATAAATATATATATGCGTGTGTGTGTGCGTGTGTGTGAAAATGCACTATGGCATGTTTATATGGCATATTTAATACTAGTTCAAATATGTTATTACATTTATGATTAATTTAAAACTTTTAAAATCTCCATTTGGAAAATCTATGATCTTTAAGACATTACAATACAGCAAAGAGCATGCTCCTAAAATGTATGATAATGCTCATGTTTAAGAGAGAGGGAGAGCAACCGCATGTGCACCGATAAAATTGGAATAAAAAAGCCCACGACATTTTTCAATAATCTTCATTGCCTTGGAGTTCCATGATTCATCATTATCTTAATAATAAATGCGAATTACTCATACCGCAATCGTTAATATATATTATCCAAGATAGAAGAATATGTACAAACAGATAAGAATGTTTTGCTTCCTATCTTTAAACTACGAGCAACTGTTTATGAACTGAAAACTTCGAGTATTGAATAGTTTCAAAATTAAAGTGCAAACAAGTATGATTATGATGTAACAAGCAGGTCAAACTTGCGGCTCCCATCAAATATCTTTGTAGTCCTAGGGCTATTAATAGCTCGTAGCAAAATGTTCGCTAAAAATATCGTGGCTTAAATTTTAAAATTTCTAATTATACATAATTATTAACAACGAGCCACCCTTTCGATAATAAATTATCATTGGGCGCGCTAAATCAACACATCAGTTACCCAAACAATAACAGCAAATAGTTTTGCAACCAATAATAAAGTAATATATTTTGCGACAATATGGTCCTGCTGTCTAATTTAGGGTATTTAACATTAAATACTTCATTTCCGAGTTTCAGAAAACAAGGATAATAAGTTAAACTAGGTTGCTCTTATTAATTATTGTAGTTTTTCTGTGTCTTGCAAATTAATATTTATGAACAAATATTGATTTTATTAACAAATTTGTATTACACTGAAAAATTTGTTTTAACGATTACTTATCTGTCCTAAATCCTGAACTTTCAATATGAATTTATGGAAACCAGGTGGCTGAAATTTTGATGATGTTTATCGATATTTCCAAAAATCGGAAAGAAAAGAAAAGTGGAGTATTTTTACTACGAGATAAAAGATAAAATGATCTGCTGGAGATGTGTAATAATACTATAAATGTACCTAAATGATAGCATAAAATTTCACTAAGAAAAACATAAGCACTAGGATACAGATAACAAGAACAATGACAGGGGTAAATTCAGAATCCCCCCCCCCGTAAATGCATAGTGCGTATTATAAGTCAGCCTGCGTGACTTTTGCTTATTATAAGTAGGCCTATGGCTGGAAATGAATTTGATACTCTTACGATATAGCATTGTGGCCGCGGTGGCCGAGTGGTCTAGGCATCGGATCATGGCTAGTTTGTCATGGGTTCGATCCTAGTACCACTAAAGATCCGCCGTGTAGGGGAGCGATGCACGTTAAATCTGTCGAGAGCTCAAACGTCCTCCCGTTGGTGTGGTGTGGTAGTTAGGAGAGGGGGGTGCCAGCTCAGGTGTCGTCCGCGTCACTTGACCATGGTTCAAAATTACGCGGACCGTCCCCAAAAGCCCTCGTGTAGCTGAACAGTGGGACGTTAATATTAACTCACTCACGCGATATAGCATTGTACGATTGTATAAATAAAAAAGTGCTAATAGTTCAAAACAAATGGTGGTTGGAAATCTGAATGGTAGTCTTGTTAGGTAGTGTCAAGATCAGGTTAAACTTTGGTATATTTTCTACTATTGTCATACAAGATAGATAACTGTTTATGATATTATAAATTTCACTCTATGCTGTTATATTAGTAATCACTGAAATGTTATTACTTATATAACGACTATTTTTCTTTTCTTTTTTTATTTATTTAATTATTATTATTTTGAAATTGACACATTAATAAAGAAAAGGATACATTCAAGGTGTCGTAAAGGACAGATAATACCATTTTAACTTTTATATGAATTATCAAATTTCTGTATCATGTAAATTAGAAAATAGATAGCACTTTCTTATTTTTCTTGCTATTTCTTCCGTTCTTCTTGATTTTCCTGATGATTCATCGCCGTGAATAACTATTTGGAATCAAAATAAAGTACTTTTGACATTTAATTTTATCGCATAAAATTTATGGACCTTTTCCCGCTTTAGCTCAAATGAAAAGTGAACACATGTGATTGCATTAGAATGACTTTAGCTATATAAGAGCCAACGAACAGGTATATATATATACACACACTGGTGTCCAAAGTTAAGCATAATTGATAATTATGTGAATTAAGAAGGAACTGTAAATCAGAATGGCGGGAAACGGGATATGCGAGTGTAAAATGGTTATAAAATAAGGAAGCAAATCAAAAGAATGATAATGATTAATTTTATTATCCAAAGTAGCAGTTTGAAATAAAACTGAGCATAGCAAGGATTCACACTTTAAAGAAAAAATGAAAGAAAACATTAAATAAAATACTGATGCTGCAGTTTAAAAAGGAGTGTGGTCACCTCTGACAGCCAGGCACGCTGCACAGCGATTTACCATACTTGCTATGTGATGATGAATGAGTTGTGGGCTCAAACGGTTCCAAGCTTCTTGGAGAGCTCTCTTCAGTTCTGTAACGGCGCTTGGTGGGTGCGAAAGGGCTGCAATTTGTCTTTAGAGCATATCCCATACATGCTCGATAGGATTTAAATCAGGAGAGTTCGCAGGCCATGACATGCGCTGGATGTTTTCCGTTTCAAGGAAGTCATCATTCAGCACCGCTCGGTGACATGACGCATTATCATCCATGAATATGAAGTCAGGATCAACAGCACCTCGAAACAAGCGAACATAAGGCTCTAGAACTTCGTCTCTGTATCTTTGAGCAGTCACAGACCCCGTGTCAAAGAAATGGAGGTCTGTGCGGCCGTCCATCATGATGCCTGCCCATACCATTACTCCCCTTGATGGAAAATGATATCTTTCCGTTATGTTTCTTGGTTCAAAACGTGTTCCACGTTCTCTCCATATCGTTACCCGCCGAGAATCACTACGCAGACTAAACCGGGACTTGTCACTGAACATCACATTGGCCCACTCTCCCACACTCCAATATTGATATTTCAAACTCCAGTTCAAACGAGCGCGTTTATGTGCAGACGTGAGGGGAATGCAAACTGCTGGTCTTCTGGCGTACAGGCCAGCATGATTGAGTCTCCTGTAAACAGTTTGTCTCGAAATTTGTATTCCTGTGGCGACTGTGAGCGTCGAACCCAGTGCTCTGGCAGTACTGCCCCTCTGACGTCGGGCACTCATTACCAGATATTGGTCTTGGCGAGGGGTTGTGACTCTTGGTCGACCTGATATTGGTTGTCGGGTAACATCTCCCGTTCTTTGAAACCTCTGCCACAGTCTTGATATCACAGACTGGTCCACATTCAGAATTCGAGACACTTCGGTTTGTGATCGTGAGGATTCCAGCATTCCAACGATTCTTCCTTTCGTAAACATGTCCAATTGGCGTCTTTGTGCCATCATTCACCTTGTTTGATGGTTAACAACGTTCCTTCGCACAGCAGTTGCACGAAACTTGTCTGAACTGCTTATGCTGCGTGAATCGGTTTCTCCGCGTTCCGACATGCGCCGGTGTTTCGCGCAGGACGTAGTCGACTGAAAAGTGTTGCATAAACTCAATGTTTCTTCTTCACCCAATTAATATCCGCAAGAAATTTGGAATAATTTTACGAATATTTACTCCATGTTTTTTGCATTTTACGATTTATGCTTAACTTTTGGACACCAGTGTATATATTTATATATTTATATATGTGCATTAAACAGTAAAACTCATTCGTGGTAATGATGGGGAAATTGATCAAAATTAGACATTGTAAAAGTGAATGCATCCAGATTGGAACAATGCGCAGTGGTACGGTTTCTGCAGAAGGTGAGCTTTATACGGACATCTATCATTAACGGGTGGCAGTCTATTGCGAGTACTATTTAGGTCGAACGGCTGTGAACATTTGATGAAAAAGCTTACGCGAAGGACAGCAAATTATATGTGATTGCGATGACAATGTCCACGCCCATAAATCTCAAGTGAAACTTCGACTACCTTAATCCGGGAGCGGGTTCGCGGGGCACAAAGTCACCCCAGGCTGACGAAATTTTTAATTCCGAAAAAACTGTTTATTTGTTACCAATGGCCTTGAAAGTTACCTCCTATATGACAGTCTTCATGGGAACTAAAATGTATATTTGTGGCATATTTCCCTCTTTTTTGATAGTGGCAAACGTTTTTTTTTACAATCTTAAGGTGCTTTGTTTTGACTGAGTTCCCCGAGCGACCACTTTATTTCCAAAGTATTTTCAATGAACATGCTATATTTTCCCCCTTTGAGCAACTTAGTGGTTTTAATTTCTGTGTTGTACGACTTATTATGGTTTATAAATGTAAATAAACAGAATATAAAAAAAGAAATGAACATATGTGATCTATATTGAAGGAAGTTGAAACGGATCAAGCAAGGGAAAAACCGGCTGAAATAATGCACATTAATCATGATAGCGAAAGTAAATTTGAGAAAAGCAATGATCCTGAAACGTTTGGGATGAAAGGAAAGTTTTCAAATTCTACCTAAAACACTCCATCAAGAAAGATATCAAGCCACAAGTGTGCACAAGACACACCTCGCCCTGTCAAAAAGACACAAGCAGGAAAATGTTTAGCATGTTATTTGTTGATCATCAAAGGACAATAAAACTGCAATAACTTGAACAAAATATATGACAGTTTTGCCTACAAATATTATTCCTTTAATGTTAATGAAAAGTGGCTGTGATTTGTGTCTTTTATTAAGGTCACGCACATTTAAAACATTTTAGTTCAGTTTTATTGGATTTTTTTCTCAAATTATCAAAGAAAAATTGAATCCTTAAAAGTAGGTAAGTATACTTCCTCTTAGTTAAAATGTTCACTGGAATTACAATTTTTATCGTATACAATAAAAATAATTATAAAAAAATTATTGGGGTGATTCAGTCGCCCCGCGTGACCATTCACGTTAGAATCGAGTGCGCTCCTGCTGCCGGGTTAAAAAAAAATTGTAAGAAGTGTTGGAACACACGCCATACAATCCGGATTAGTCCTACTGTGACTGCCGCATCTTTAGGAGATTTAAAAAAAAACATTGCCATTCCATTCAGACGATGAAGGGAAGGAAACTGTACAGCAAAGGCATAGACTTGCTTGCTGCGGCACGAAGCTCATTTTTTTATTCGACGTGTCCATTTTTCATTTGAGCAACCCTTATAAAAATATTCTTTTCTTCTCTTAAATCAATTGTGAGTACAATTGGCAATTACCCTAATTAAAGAACTTTCATTGCATTTAATCATGATATTGTATTCTCCATACTACAAATTTTTCCATAAAAAAAACTTAATATCTAGTAGTGGTACGCAAGCGGCTTTTTATTACATTAAATGTAAAATGTATCATAAAATCACGTTTTGGTTACGGCCACTTTTACAGTGGCCCTAAAGATACCTGTGAATCTGACAACAGTTTATTTTAGTACTATTAGGATACTGAATCGAGAGAGAGATAAGTTTCTCTTTCTTTTGGATGTACTTCGGATCAAAAAAATGATTTCCATCGTAATTTATCAAGCAGTAAGCGCTAACATTTTGAAGTGTTCTTTATGTGTGTTCATGTCACTCTAGAGCAATTTTAAGGCTCTTGGTGACGAGCTTCATTAACATGTAAAATGTTAATGTGACCAATGAGTATTTAGTTGTGATAGAAGACAATTTTTTGTATTCAAAATTAATCATTAGACAAAGCTACTTATTAATATGTCATATGCTAGTTTTAAAAATTAGACTTGTTTCTCAGCAATTTATCCTGTTATTGCAACCATTCAATTCTTGCTCAACATTGTTTAGATATTATTAATAAAACAACTAGGAACTTATGTCTTAATTTTAATAGCTCTACATTGGCTGATATTCTGTTGTAATTATCTATAAAATGTTCATTTTTAAATCGATTCAATGTGATTTAAATGAAGGATTTTGCCATTGGATGCCTGTAACATATGATGGCAAAAAGTTTATTTTATTTTTTTTGCAAAAATTTAGAGAAGAAAGTAAAAGCGCTATAGAAGACTAAATTATAGAGTACGGTATAACATTATTAACGAAAACTCCTTTAAAAAAATTTAGTTTTTTTCAAGATTGTAAAATATGAGTTTTCACCATCCATTGTTTTGTCATCTATCACTTCAAAAATCACAAGAACTACAAGGTAAAAGAATGCATGTCGATTCGAGTACTTCCATATTTAATATTACAGCAACAAATATTAAATATGGAAGAGATTATTTAGAGCATAAGTTTCCAAACATTTTTAATTCAACTTTTTTAGAACTTTTTACCCGGGCTGTCTCCCTTAAAATTGGAGAAGCCAAAACGCGTACTGTAACCTGTATGGCACTCAAGGTTTCTTCCAAAAATGATAGACATATTCTACATCTGGGTGGCCTACCCAAATGACTTTGCGGGTCACTTTGGAAGAACATTATAATCCCGCGGGCCGCATATAACAATATATATTTTTATATTAGATTTGGACTCGTTACTAACATTTATGGAAATAAAAATTTAGAACAGAATGAGATATTATTATTATTTTCATTATTTTCCATGTACACAGACATAGAGAATATTATAATTATTATGTAATGATCAAATAATTTTTAATTTATTTAAATAATGAGACATTTGTTTATCTGTACTTTCACTTAGTATTTTCAAGTCAGTCTCAATGCGTGGATTTTCACACAGTAAATGATGTCGAAAATTTTCGCCGCGATAAAACTGAACACGATTAATGTTTGATAAATTTTGTTTTCGAAAAGAAGAGTTCGCAGAGGTGTATGTCGAAAATAAGGTTTCAAATCAAGCGTGATATTGCGGGGTATCGCTGCTATGCAATACTGCCCACTTCTAAGTACCTATAAAAACAGAAGCAACGTGATAAAATAGAAACATTGTGGGATTTATTGTTACAAAACACTAAACTAAAATTAAAGATATTGCCCCAAATCGTATTTTGTAAAGTTGTAAAGAATCTCGCCGACCACAAAGTTATTCAAGGCTACCCCTGTTCTAGCCCATTGGAACAATGAACATCGTAGGCCTCGACTTAACACCGTTGATTGGGTGGAATTTGTTATAACACAACAACAAGTAGTCATAGAATAAATAATGTACAATTTAATGTTTTCTGTTAATTTATATGAATACATGGTATCGTAAAACTGTTTAACATTCGTTATTTTTTTAAATTTATTTTGAATGAATTTAATAATAAGCACAGAATCTCGTTCTTTTGAAAGTGAATCCGAAAAATTGTTTTGTTTCCTAACATGTATCTAAAAATGCTTAAGATGTTACTGGTTCGTCAATCTGTCAATGAAAACTTGTCAAATCTAATGAAGTACTTCTTAGACCACTCAAAAGTTTTCCTATCAACAAGTCCGTTCATTTATTTGTTTCGACTGGATCCAAATGTTGGCGTCGATCGATCGATGTGTTACCTTAAACGAAAGAAATCCTTACGATGTTTGAAGCTTTTTTTGAAATGACATCTGTTATATGAGTAATTATTTCTGACCACAGTTTCTCAGTTACCGAACGTATCTGGATTTTATTTCACTTACTTTCAACTCTCTCGAGTCCTTTTAGGACCGTTCACTTCGGCCGACTTACACAAATCCCTAGTATTTATCCTTTCTTCGGAAAGTTCAATTGGATTTGTTTTTAGAAAATTGAGTACTAATTATTTGTATTTATACCATATGGGATAAAATAAGTACGCAACGTAAATGGGAGTGTTTATGAAAGTTCGAGTGAATCAATTTTTTTTTATTGGCCGTATATCTATTCTCTTTTCATATATTTCTAATAATTTTTATAGTACTTTCAACTTATTTTCGGGCATTTAGTCTTTATAAAGCTCTTTTTAACAATTATGCAACAAAAAATATATAACATGTTTTAATAAGTAAATGTTACATTTTCTTTATTGAATATTCTAGTTCCCTTTTTAAAAAACCGGCTATTAAAAATTCGTAACACACAACGGAATTAAATTTAGTCAACTATATATATAGATATATAAATCTTTTATCCTAGTAAAATAAATAACAATTGCTTCATTTTATCGAAAGATTTATAAAGAAATTCAATTTCGAAACATACTTCAACAATTTTTTCTTAGAGAATTGTAATAATATTGTTTAAACTTAACTGGATTTGATTTTAATTTATGTAGCACTCTGAAGGGCTAAGCTAAAACTTAGAAGAGATGTTAAAAGATTCATATTGTGGAAAGAAGTAAATCAATACGCACTTCTGAATGTATACTCTTTAATTAATTCATATTTAGGGTCGTTTGAATGTAGAGAATAAGGAAAGTTCATTCAAAGTTTTCTCTAAAAACGTATTTCGTTGTAGTATAAATTACATTTTAGAAATGTACAAGTCCCTTATTATTTATTATTTATTAATATTAGTTATTTATCCTCTAAAATTGATGCACAATATTTTGAATCGAAACTTTTAAATTTCATTGGTATAATCATAGGAGGACTCAAATTTCTTAAAAAGCACACACACACAACTAAAAGGAATAATCTAGTGTTTGCATAAAAAAGTAATTTTCCAACACACATGTTAACTAAACAAACAATATTCAAAGCCTCTATTTCAAAAGAAATAGTTAAATATTCCCCCATGTTTAAATTTCAGAAAATTGAGAATACCCAATGGAAATTATTTTTTAAATATAATTCGGAAAAATCAGCTTTTTGATGTAAACTTATAAGTTGCTTAGAAAAAATATTTTTCAGAAAAATATATAGCCAAAAGCGCAATTTTTATAAATACTTATAATCTGTCTTCAGAGTGATAGACGTATTAACAGAATAATTAATCTTCTGCTAAGAATATTTTCCATTTTAAATCATTTGGGAAGGATAGCTTGATTTTGAATTCTTAAAAGAGATCTGTTTATTAAAAAGGATTTCTCAAATTGAGAATAAAGTTGCGGTTGTGCATCTTAAATTCAAGATATACAATAAGATTTTTCCTCATGAAGTTAATCATTTATTTGTACTTTTTTAATAAATCCTTAAAATATTATTATCAGTTATTTTTAAAAATTATTATTGATAATAGCAATTTATGTATTTTATTTAAAACTATGTTTGCAAATATTTTGTTTCATATAACTTTGCTTAAAATGTTTAGAATAAAAATTAAGAATAAATTCGACTTACCGAAATTATTTTCTTTATAGTAATTTCAGTGACAGTTCTCACGGATTACCCAAAACCTTAATTACTTTGCAAAACTCTTCGTAAACGAATCCATATCTGACGAAAAATCAAAGTTCTTCGGCTACAAATTGCCCAAATTGCTGTCTCGTACAGGATTCGTAGATCAAGTTCCGTCAAAACCTTTTTCTTCTACCTTGTATAGCTTTGATTGTGATAGATCTTTCTTAGAATCTTATCAGTTCAAATTGAGGAGGTCATCTCGCCAAGGTTGCGCACGAGATATGTTCGTCGCCAACGTTTACTTCCCTTTTTGTTCGACACTTGACTATTATTAATTCTAGAATTTTCTTTAAAAAATTCATATAATGAAAATGTGCGCATAAATAAGTTGAATTGGTATTATTAAAGAACAATACAAGGGTACCGATTTTTTTGGATCGAGTAAAGTGTTTTGTGGATATATATTATGTAGAAAACATGTTTAAATTAAGAGGAATTAGACCTTTGTAATTTGACTTCGAAAATTTAGCATTCAAAAGTAAAAATTGCTTTAAAATACACATCAATTCAATATAATGATTGTAATGTAGAAATTTGTAAAGATCCAGCTGTGCAGCTAATAGAAAATATTAAACATGAAAAGAAAAATAATGATATAAAATTTAAAATAATACTCAGAGAAAAACAGAGAGAACTGAATAAGTAATTTAATGAACAACTGATTTTTTTTCACCTTTTTCAAACTAAATTCAGAGTTTTATGCGTATATATTAAATCATAAATGATTTTTCGTCGGAACCAACATGTATAAGTTCTATATATTTGCAGAAAATCTAAAAACTGCATAAAAGTTATGTACCTCAATGTATGCCAATGTATGCCAATGTATGCTCAATGTATGCCATTTACAGCAACAGAAAATTAAAAAATGAAATTCCTCTAGTTTCATTATAAATTCAAACCAGTTTCACAATGCACATATCACCATGAAATTTATATAATGTTAGCAAAATTAGTATATAGATGCTATTACCTTAGATAAGGAGTAGATAAGGAGCAATTTGTTCCAAATCCTTTGAAGCATTGGAAGGTTCTCACCTAGACAAGCAATAGAAACAATAAAAGGAGAATTCTCTGAGCGTGAATCTTTCGATCAGACATCAATTTTTTTTTTTATCAGCACTGAATGTTTTATCTATATTTTTTATACTGAAATCATTGTGAATACACATAAAACATAAAACCATATTGCCATTTTCTTCAGAGATATCAGCTGAAAATTCAACTGTAACAGCATTTTTTATGATTTTAATTTTAAACGATTATAGAGAAAATAAGAAGTTTGTTTTTTTATATATAATAAAGGTATTAAATTGTTAAAATATTAAATAATTCAGAGATAAAAAAAATTAAAAATCTCTAAACAGAGAAATTTAACAAGGATTCGAAATTTATGTAATTGGGAGTTAGTGTAATCTTTTCAAGAAAATAAAAAATAAATATTTCAAACATTATTATATATTCACTTTTCTTCTTTCGAAAACCACATAGAGTTCAGTACCATTGCCCTTAAAAACAGATTTCCGTCTTAGCAAATAAGTTCATTGTATCAATGCATTAGACCTCATAATACAAGTACATTGCTGTTTGTGCAGCAAAGTTACTATTATAAATTGATCTCGAAACATACCTGTATTTATAAAAGGAAACTGTTAGTTATATTATATGACTCGCATCAGGCCATTGGAAACATTGATCGAAATAGGTGGATGAGATGGAATAGGGCATTGTTAAATATCTGAAACTAAACTCAGTGGCACAACAGCTATTGAGAGCCAAAGCCTACTGTGTCCATCTCAGTATTCGGGACCTTGAATACTGAGGTGCATGAGCCGATGTTCCGGTCAGGTGGTCAGTCTAACGTAAAACCCTTAATGTTTAGTTCCCAAGAAAGCTTGGTATACATTTATCAACCCATTGAAGGGATAAACGGATGGGTGGACCTTGTTCAGCCCGGAATTTAAACCCCGAACCAGTGGCGTGGAAACTACCACTCAGTCACCGGACTTCATTGTTAAGTATCAGCAATAAATAAATGGGATCATTTTTTCAGGACATTTTGTAACTAAAAAAATATTAAAAACTATGCAATAAATATATAAGAGAATTAAGTGAGAGCCAATTAAAAGTAATTAATTCATCCCAATCTTTTAACATTCATCGTTATCGAAGTAAGACTAAGATTTTGATAGAACATCCTAACGATTTTAGAATTACAATTCGTATGATTAAGTAAAAAAAAAAAATGATTAAGGAATTTGTATAAATTGATGCATGAAGTCAGAACTAAATGTCAAAAAAAGAAAATCAAATTCACCAAGTATAATTAATGACAACGATACTATGTATTCAATGAATTTCTAGGAATCCTCATAGTAAGAAAGAATCTAAGTATATCAATAGAATTAGGGATTGGTTATAAATAGACACATAAGTAAGAACGCAGACAATTCGTCAAAGGCACAAAGGCGTCAAAGGTTTTTATCACTGCAAGGCAACACGAAGGATCTCGTCATTTGTCACCATCATCAAGTGAAGAGGACTCTACCTGAACTGGCACTTCACTCTTCTAGCTTCCAGAATCCTCATGTTGAGGCTACATTAGGACTTTGGATCTGAAGAGTTTCAACCGGTTTCTCTACACGGCTGGCTTTTTTCGGACTCCAACTCACCACTGTATCAACCCAGACCACGAGTCGTGACCATGGTAACTCTACTACCGAGGACTCCATTCGAAAATGAAATGAATAGAGTCAATGAAAGAGCCTGGCACTTGAAATACCTCATACATTTCAATCATATTTAGAATATGACAAACAACATAAAACGTACAAGTTTTGTATGGAATTGTTTAATAATGCATTTTAAGAGAAAAAATCTTTCACTTAAGAAAATAACAGCTAAGCCGAAATTATGAGCAAAGTATTGATATTCAAGAAGTAAATAACCAGGAATATAGATATGAAAAAAAGAGGAAATCTTTTTCTCCTGATAAGAAAGCTTGTAAGTGATCTGTGTACAAGCAGTTCAGTTTTCATTATCAAGATGAAAGAGAGAGAGAGAGAGAGAATTTTTTTTAATAAAAAGTAGGAACACTCTAAAATATCTGAGAAATACGCTGCTTTTAAATATTATTTGAATTTAATGACAACATTTTAGAAAAGTATTTGCCCATGAATAATATTGTTGTATCAGGTTATAAAAAAAAATTCTTAAAATTATTTACTAAATTTATACTAGCCATTTAAGGTTTTTCATCAGAATATATACGAGGGTAACGAAATTTGTGAGATACGCGCAGACGAGAAATTACAAAAAGAAAAAAAAAATAACGTTTTCATTTTAAAATACAAAGTATTTTAACGCAGCAGCGATTTTTTACTAACTTACTTCGAGTTATTTAACGTAGAGTAAATTTTAGACAGAAGAGAAAATTGAGTTTTGACGTGCGAACATTATTGTGCTATGATTTTCTATGATTTTAGGGTGGGATTAAATCAAGATGAATACGTTCAACGGCTGCAATTAGCATTTGTTGATGAATCTCCATGTCGTGTTACTGTATTTAGATGGTTTAAAGAATTTTGCAGAAGACGCAATTCTCTTCAAGATGAAGAACACACAGAGAGGCCTCGGTCGGTAGTAATCCCGGTTAATGTGTCTGCCATACAAAAAATTCTAATGTATGATAATCTCTGTACCTACTAAATGATACAGATGGAACTTAACATTAGATCCGCAGTCATGCAAAAAATTATTCATGTAGAATTACATACGAAAAAGTAGTTTGCTGTTGGGTTCCCCATAATCTAATTGAGCACCAAAAAGAGGAGCGCGTCAGAAGAAACCTTAAATTGCTAAATGATTATGGTCACTACCTCATTTCTAAAATTATAACGGGTGATGAAAAGTACATGTAGTTTTTTGACGTTCCAACACGTCAAGAAAGCAAAGAATAGGCATTTGAAGATGATTCCACGCCGACAATGATGAAAAGACAACGATCAATGAAAAAAGAAATGTATGCCTTTTCCTTCACACCTTCTACGGTGCTCAGATACATCTATCAGTGTCTAAAATACAAATGCGTAATATATTCGCAAGCACTCGCTCATCCTGTTCAACAGCCAAACTAACTGCTTATCAATGGTCAAAACAATACTAACTCAGTTTCGGCTTGAGACTCCCTGTTTATAGGCCTCACGAAAGATTCGCTTACGTCACAGATCGTGAAATGAGATTTCTCCAGTAATTTCCAGTAGCATCCATAGTGTCGCCAACTCACCAAAATTGGTCTCCAAAAATGATTTCAACTTGGCTCTATCGTCAACATTTCATAATTGAATTCCCATCATAATGTAAAAAACGGCATTGCTTGCAAATATTACAATTTTAACATAAAATCAATGCAGCAGGAAGTAATATTAACGTATACATCTAGATATAAACTATTTACACTATTTTAAGCATTCAGTACACAAAATTCGTAACAATATACATACTAACAAATGAAGCTTGTATATTGAACTCTTATTTTTTCAATATGAATTCTATTTTGCTTAATCCCCTTGTGTTCTTGATTTGACGTTTAGCAGTGTGTTCGGTAATGATAATTACGTAATATGGAAAAAAATGAACATGCAAATTAAAGTCTATAAGTATCCAAGTAAAAAAAAGTCAAATTCTTTTGAAAATTTTCATTCAACAAATTTCTTCATACCAAACAAATTTTAAAGGTATAAGACAACATTCTATTATTATAGATAAAATTTTAAAAAATCACCGATTATTTTCTAAAAAAATAATTAAATTTATTGAAAGGGTAAAAAAATTAGCATAGTGAATTTTAAAAAATTACATTTTTCAAATATCACAGGACGGTTAAATTGTTTGGATATAGAATGCCCTTCCATAACTTTTCAGACTAATTATGTTTTATTGAAAGAATCCTATTACAAAATTTTTAGTTCCCAAGAAAAAGTAGAGAATGATAACACACAAAATAACAATAATATTTAAACGAATTTTCTGTAACCAAAATATGAATAATTTCTATATATTCCTTCATTACTCCTCCCTCTCAATATTTAGTAGTATAATATGTTTTTTTCAATAGGGAGCTAGCTCAGAAATCTGATATGACTGTCTTTCAAAATTAAGAGATATATTGACTGGGTTTAAGTAGAAATCGGTAGCTGGAATTTTTGGATAAATATAACATTCAATATGAATTGGGTCAAGGTTGGGTGCATTTTTTCCCACTCATTCCAAAATTCTTATGAAATAAATTTTGAGTGATTGTCTCGAGAAGTTGTCTCAAATCAATTTTAAATTATTGGTTCTCATAAAATAGCTGTCTTCGTTACTGAATAGGACCCTGATTTGGAAGATTTTATTACATAAAAAAGTATTCCAACACTAATACCTCATTCTGGCTTCACCATCATATAGATAGTACCATTTGTCATTCTACTATTCATTTTTATTAGAATTGACCCATTTGTACTGGTACAAAACGTGTTTCGCATTTTGTCTCCTATACCGTAATGTTGAATGAGATATCCCTTTATGTATATTAATAGGTAAAATTAATTATTTATGGAATATTTTGAAATTTTAAAAACATTACATTATAAAAAGATGTATAAATTACAATAGTGCAAGTTTTTATAAGAATTGAGACATTTTTTTGTCTGAAAATGTGCTTCGCGTTTAGTTCAGGTTCTTGTACATTTGCCGAAGACAGCCTTATGACGAAGAAAGTTAAAATGTGTTTAGCAAGCGCAAGTAGTTTATTTTATCATTCAATGAATTCCCTAATGAGTATTAAAAAAATTTGAAGTTCTTATAAATCAACTGTAGATGTAATAATGGTTACTAAAAAGCTGAGACCGAACTATAGAATTCATGCAATCAACTGCCATCAGGACCACACAGCAGAAAACGACGGTAAAAATTATAAACATGCATTAACGCTTTTCTCTAGCCCAATTGCTTACCTTTCCATTGCATGAAATATTTAAATCAGCACACTAAATTCCCAAACTTTTTTGGCTGTATATTTATTCCAAATAATATATTATCTCTTCATTATTTCAAGTACTTCACCGAATTTGTACAAAATGTACTTGCATAGTAATAATTACCAATGCAAGTATCGGATGCTTAAAAATTTTGCATGCACTGCGAAACGTTATCAATTTTGTTCGAAAGATGATAAAGTCTTAAGAGATCAAGATACCTCTAAAGTTTAACTGTTAAACGAAAATAAATTATTTGTGATCCTGGTCACGTATGAAAATATTTTCTTCTTTGTTGTCATTGACAAAACAAAGTAAACTTCCTATAAGTGTTCTAAGGAGTGCTTCAATTTTATAACAAATATTATAAGTATCGGGTGTCCATAGTTGAAATTTGCGAGCAGTTTGTGGCAAATACCATACAGCGGAATTACATGAAAATTGGGAAATGGCAGAATGAAATTATGTGAATTGTATAGAGCGAAGAAAAAGTATGAGTTTCAAAAACTACCCCTAGATGGTATATCGTAGCTTTATTGAGAACATATAAATAATCTACAAAGGTTTACAAAACATGCTCGATATGCTGTCGACCATTGTCTGCTACCATCCGGAAAAGAAAAACCGCATGTTCGACTGTTGAAAGCAGCATTAACTGGGGAATGTTACGCACAAGGCGAACTATGACTTCTTTAAAATCAGATGAAGATGTTATGGGATCACGATAGACCATGGACTTGAGGTATCCCCACAGCCAAAAGTCGCAAGGATTCAAGTCGGGAGGTCTAGGAGGCCAAGCTGTAAGAAAATGCCAGTTGATGATTCTGTCGTCACCGAAATGGCGGCGGAGGACTTGTTTCACACAGCGGGCGTTGTGTGGAGGAGCACCATCCGGCATTAACACTGTGGTTGTATCCCATTACCTTGCCTGAAGAGCCAGAATAACGGATTGTTTTATAATTACGACATTTGCATATGCTAATTGCTTAGACTGCACAACGCCATCTAGTGGTGGTTTTTGAAATTCATTGTTTGTTTCCCTCAACAAAATTCCCATCATTTCATTCTGCCATTACCCAATTTTCATGCAGTTCTGCTGCATAATGTTTTCTAAAGACTGCTCGCAAATTTCAAGTTTAATTATGAACATCCGGTACATTGGAACTTGTCAGTAACACTAGACAACAGATAACTTTTTTTTTCATCTCTGTCATTTATCTTGAAGTTATAACATTATTAAAATAAAATAATGTATAAAGGTGACGACAGTTCATTGCGCCTGCAGAAACAAAGCGAAATCTCTGGGTTATCTATTAGCTAGAAATCTATCTTAGAACCAGCTTATCAGTAAGAGTAAATATAAACTTGCAAAAAGTGGAAAAGTTTTCAAATAATACTTAAGGTCAAGCTGAGTTCATCTACAAGCAGATGTTACCAAGGACGCTGAACAAAGCAATAAACTGTTTATGATGATAGAACAGTTTTCTGGCGCCATGATCCTGAAGCATTTTTTTTTCTTTTCTTTTGCCAATTTCTATATTTTGCTGTACTTTTTTAATAAGTAAACAATTTTGGTAAGGTTTTTAGAAATGAAATCACAGTAGTAAATATAAGAAGTTATGGAAAAAGAGAGTAGAAAAGTTATTATAAAAATAAAAGTATGTTTTGAATTAGAATTTTTCCTAATTGTTCTAACGACTGTTACATTTTTACTAAGTAAAATGATTGAATATCTTAGGTAATATAAATAAGGATTCACAAGACATAATTATATATAACATTCTAAATTTAAATGTTTCAGACTGAGTAGTAACAAGGTGATATATTTTAATTCACTAAGAACTAAATAATTATACGTAAGAATCACAACAGCCTTTTCTTCCCCTTCATTGATTCATGAAAATGTTCGAATACAGCTTTGATTAAAATTAGCCATTCTTTAAACATCAATTATTCACATAACCTAATAATTTAAACAGAATTTCCAAGATTAAATTAGGTGCTAAGGTAAGGATTAAAGAAAATTAGCCTCTAACAGTAACTGTAGCTAGAAAGGAAATTTGTAATTGTTTGATTTAAGTAAAATACGAAGAGATTGAAATATTTTTCAATGCAAAATGTAAAATAATGATTCATATTTTTTCAAAATCGACTGATAGCTATTAACCTTGTGCACACCTATCGTTTTCTTAAATTAATAAAATCTAGAAAATTATCAAAGCATCCTTCAAAGCATTCTTGCTAAAGTTGAGAAGATAGTTAAGGTTGAGGGGTTTAGAACCTAGCAGTCAGATATGGTGATAGAAATGTTGTCAATATCACGTTAGTAAATGGAAATCCTCCTCGGGCTCCTTGAGACATTCGCGACCAATTTTGGCATGCATCATTGTCCTGTTGAAAGGCTATTAAGAGTACCTTCCAAAGAAATTAATGGATCCAAAGCATGCCAAAGAAATATGCCCCAGACAATTACACTGCCTCCTCCATCTTCTCGGCGTCTAACAATGATCTTTCTAGTCTTGTGTTCTGTTATCTCCTGACGAATACAACAGCATTCGTCGACCTGCTGAAGTAGGAAGCGAGATTTATCTGAAAAATCAACATCCCTCCACTGTTCTACCGTTCAAATCTATACATATTGAAATGCAAATTCACAAATGCTTCTTATGATGAGCGTTTGTCAATAGAAGATGCTGAGGTCAGACGCTGAATGTCAAGACCAACACGTGAACTGCACAGTTGTCCTCTATAGCTTTCTTGTGCACTACAGATTCATTTGAATTGTCAATGTATCAACGGTAGCTCGTCTATAAATCTTAACAAATCATCGTAGGTGATGATCATCTCTCGTTGATTGCCTGTGATGTCCTATGATTTGCTCGACAAGACTGCACATCAAGTTCAGTTTTCCATTTATTGTATACGCGAACATTTCATGAAAGTGGACGTCTCAGAAATAATCCTTACTCTAGCTGACTGATAACCAATGATCATACTTTTTTTAAAAATCTGATAAATCACGTGATTTATATACATTACGGCAATTTTTGCTGTAATGTGGTTTTTTTCCTGTCTTACCTGTGGGTGACCACAACTGTGGTTATGTTAATCTACAGAGTGCCTATATAATATTATTCAATTATATATATATATATATATACATATATATATATATATATATATACTAGCTTTCATGGCCCGGCGTTGCACGGGCTATTACCGAGGGTACAACTTAATCCACATGTTAATCTTCATTTTTATATTTGTTAATGCTGAAAATCCGAATACACTCGAATAAAATGGAGAAAAGGGTGAAAGCTCAGGGGTCGTCCTCGTTACTTGACCGTGGTTGAAAATTTCAAAGTCCGTCGCCAAAAAACTCTGGAGTAGGTGAACAGTGCGACTTTAAAAATCCCTCACTCACATTTCAATTCTTTCGTTGCAATTTTTTAGGCCCCGGAAACGAAAATGTAGCTTTTTTAAAAATAGTTATATGTTGAAAAAAGACGGAGAAGTAGAAATTTTTAAAATTACAAAATTTCACTACTATTTTAAACCTTGAAGTAAAATTGTGAGGATTTTTTGAAATGTTCGACACACGGAAAAAAAGTTTCATGCAATTATCTTTACGAATGAAGAATTTATTAAATGATTGATTTAAGTATTTTGAGTGTTTTATTAAAATTCGTTCAAATAAGTTTTCGGCTTTTTATTTTTTAAATCACTGATTCTGAAAGTTTTAAAAATCATTTTTATTTAAACGCAATGATATTGATTCATATGAGAAAAAATCATAAAATATGCAAAACATCATTGTTTTGTAAAAAAAAAAAGTTGTTTTTTTCTATAAAATTCTTTAAAGAAAGATAGTTTTTGACATTTTATTTTTTTAATCATTGATTCTAAATGATCAATGACTTTTTTAAAAATCATTTTCATTTAAATGCATCGATATTTATTCATTTTAGAAGAAATCATAAAATAGGCAAAGTATTATTATTTTGAAAAAAAAAATCCGAATCGGGACAAATAAATGATGTTTTGTATTTAATATATTCAATCACTGATATTAAAAGAGCAAAGTATGAATCTCTTTTTAGTTCAGATGGTTTACTTATCATAGTTATAAGAAATTCTTATACGTAACGATTGAAAAATTTCGATTAATGATTTACAGAAAACAATTCTTTTTTACTTAAAAAAATGTATATTTAAAGCAACAAAGAAAACGTTCTGATATAATATATTACAAAAAACCAAGCATATTCATTATTTTAACAATAATTTTTTTCTTAGAGCTTAAAATAATACAAAGGGTTTGTGTGTATGTGCGGTATTTTCATTTGCCAATGAATCGTTATATACTGGTAGCTAAAGTATAGTCCAGAAAACTATAATCTCTCGTTTTATCCAGAAAAAAAAACAGATTATACAGTGTTGTCATTACATAATTAATCTAGTAATGAATAACGGAAAAAATATTGCTTTAGTTTCGTAAAATATATATTATTTTAAATCCATTTTCTAAAAAAATAAATACAAAAATTCTCACCGTTAATTATCGAAAGGACTATTCATTTCTTCATTTCGTTGTTTTTGAATGTTAGATTAAAAATATATAAGAATGAAAAAGCCTGGAAATTTATTTACATTCACTGCACAAAATTATTCAAAAAGAAAATAATATACTGTGTGTGAGACTAATATATGTTTCAGAATTATATTTTTTTTACAGTATTTTTTATTCCACTTTTCTTAAAAAAGTCATTCTTTAAGAATAAGGAAAATATCAGTCATAAAAAAAAATAAAAGGTAGAACACTTTAAAACGTTTATCTGTAATGAATTACATATACTAATATCGATAGCAAATAACTTCCGCCATGAGAGAGAGCATGAAAAAAACAGGGAATTCCCCTTTTCTCCATTACTCAAATTAACATCATTCACTTATGCCAAGAACAGCAAATTTGACCTTGGCCACTGAGCGTTAAACAGAGGTGGGGGGATAATAATAATGATTCTCGCGCATGCGCAGAGCCTTTAGAATGTCTTTAAAGTTTTCATTATTTTTGAGGGCTCAATTTTTAATTGAAAATTCTAAGTTTTCACATATTGATTGGAAACAACAATAATTTTTAAAGAAAAAAGGTTACAAAAGTAATGTTTATATTATTTCTCGCAAAAACGTTATTTTTCGAAAATCACAAAAAAATCTTTAAAATCCGTAATTTTTAAGCGATTTTTTCAATCTTCACACAGAAGTTGTAAAATATTATTTTACAAATGCAAAAAACGTTTTGTATGATAATCTTAATATTTGACGAAGTTATTCAATGTGGAGTTAAAATTGTATATATATATATGAAAAGTACATTAAAATAACAGAGGATCATGTTAAAATAAGTATTTATCAGTAAAATTAATTTACGTGGGAAAAATTAGCAGAAAAGAAAAAATCGAAATACCTGGATTCGAACTCGGAGCGACACGATATCACTCCGCAATACGATATCGAGCGTGCAACCAACTGCGCCATAAAGACAAGTAGCAGAGAGTGAAAATAGGCATTAATCATTAATGGAAAGTAAAAATTGAAAGTAATTTTTTATTGAAGAGGGGATATTCACACATAACGATTGAATAATTTCGATTCACGATTACATTTAAATGTATTGCAAAAAATGTATTGATTTTTGATATTTTAATAAAAAGCAATTAATAATAAAGAATATATAATATGAACATAGCTTTTTTTCCTAAGGAATTTATGCCTATTTAACTGACTATTTCCGAAAAAAAAATTTCGAAATGGGCAAATTTTTCCTTTTTTTTTTTTACGGAATTATATGTCAAAAAAAGAAATATACATTAGGCATTATTTTAAAGTAAACTATAAGTTTTATGAAAGAGAACAAAAATTTCGATAATGATAAATATTTTAAAAAAATGAATCTCAGAAATGCATTGAATGCATTTTATCATCTTAATCTGGCATATATAGTTATTTAATTTTGAAAATTATATAAGGAAAAATTGTCGAAAAATAACTTTTTCAATCGCATTTTTTTTTTTTTTTACTCGCCAAAGTTACTGATTTCCCCCTGTTTAAGGCAGAATTTTTTAGTGTAACCCTTGAGTTAGATGCGGTCGACGGCGAAACAGGTTAAAAGTCTTTGGCGCAAAGCTAATTTTCGACGCCAATGTTTGGCTAAATGTAAAATCACGTATTTTTAATTATTTTAAAAACTATTACCTTCATTTTAGGGCATAATTTTTAAGTTAATGCTCTCAAACTTCACAAACTATTTGCAAAAATAACGTACTTTGAAATAAAAATGTACAAAAACTACTGTTTAAGTTATTTCTCAGAAAAACAGCAGTTTACGAAAATCACAAAATGTTTTTTAAATTCCGTAATTTTAAAGCAATTTTTTCAATCTTCATATATGTTACGGATAATATCGCTTTACACACGGAAAAAAAGTTTCGTGCAATATTTTGAATAAATAACGAAGTTATTCTATGTCGAGTAAAAATTTCAAGTAATTTTTAAAAACTCGCAGAAAAAAAAGTTTTGGTCATTTTATTTTTTAAATGAACTAAAAGAGAAAGGCTTGAAGTTAAGTAGTGTAGAATATCGATTTAATAACTCGAAAAGAAGTTCATACGCAACGATTTAGAAGTAATTTTCATAAAAACGCATCAGTTTTAACACTATTTTAAAAAATTCGAAAAAAATAGAAAATATTGTTATTTTACAAAAAAAATTATTCCGTATCGTGGCGAAATAAATGATCTTTCCGATTCTGTAATTAATTTTTGTCTGATTGCAACACCGAAAATTGGATGACAATTTTAAAATGGTGGAAAACGTAGGATTACCGCTCGGCCGAAACGGAATGGAAGTGCCGCCAAGTAAACAACCGGCAGGAGTAAAACATTTAGGCGTTTTAAGGTTTTTAATTAATATCTTTTCAACTAATTACAATATCAGAATATAAGTGGGCAATACGGCTTCCCCGGAAAATTCCCGATCTTTTGGTACCTTCCGCGACTTTCTGCGTCGTACGGTTCGTGAGAAGATAGACGCACATAGATAGATAGATAGATAGATAGATAGATAGATAGACTAGCTTTCATGGCCCGGCGTTGCACGGGCTTATACCGAGGGTATAACTTAATCCCCATGTTAATTTCCACCTTTTATTCTAACGCCAACACTTTTGTGGGGTTTCACGCGTACGATGTGAGTGCATGTCCTGTGAGTGCGTGTCATGGCTTTGTTGCTTAACATTTTTCCTTCTCTTCACAAATTCTCGATCCTAGTACCACTGAAGACCCGCAGTGTAGAGACGCGATGCACGTAAAATCTGTCGAGAGCACAAACGTCCTCCCGTTGGTATGGTGGTGTAGTTAGGAGAGGGGGTGCCAGCTCAGGTGTCGTCCACGTCGCTTGACCATGGTTCAAAATTACGTGGACCGTCCCCAAAAGGCCTCGTGTAGCTGAACAGTGGGACGTTAATATTCACTCAATCTTCACAAATTCAGCACTTCCAATATTATTTTCCGAAATTACTTTGATTTCTTTCCTCTCCGCTTAGCCCCTCGTTGCATGGGCTTTTACCGAGTGAATAACTTCACCCTCATGGAAATTTCGTGTTTCCCTCAGGCCGATAGTACGTGTATGTGTGTGTGTGTGTGTGTGCGCGCGCGCGCGCGATGTGAGTGATTTCTTCAACTATGTCATAAAAACTCCCTTTTTCGAAATTCGTTCTTGCGTTGGTGTGGTGTGGTAATTCTTAAAGACGGGTGAATGCTCAGGTGTCGTCCTCGTCACTTGAGCATGGTTGAAAATTTCGAGGTCCGTCACCAAAAACCCTTGAATAGGCAAACAGTGCGAATTTAAAAATCACCCACTCACTTTCCAATTCTTTCCTTTTCCTGAGTGAATAACTTCATCCCCATGGAAATTTCGTGTTTCCCTCAGGCCGATAGCACTTGTGTGTGTGTGTGTATGCGCGCGATGTGAGTGATTTCTTTAACTATGTCATAAAAACTCCCTTTTTCGAAATTTGTTCTTGCGTTGGGTGTGGTGTGGTAATTATTAAAGATGGGTGAAAGCTCAGGTGTCGTCCTCGTCACTTGAGAATGGTTGAAAATTTCGAGGTCCGTCACCAAAAATTCTCGAATAGGCAAACAGGGTGAATTTTAAAATCACCCACTCACTTTCCAATTCTTTCGTTGCAATTTTTTATTTCCCGGAAACGAAAATGTAGTCTTTTTAAAAATAGTTGTATGCTGAAAAAAAGACAGAAAGTATAAATATTTCAAATTACAAAATTTCACTAATATTTTAATTCTTGAAGTAAAATTGTGAGGATTTTTTGAAATATTCGACTCGGGGGAAAAAAGTTTCATGCAATTATCTTTATAAAAGAAGAAATTATTAAATGATTGATTTAAGTATTTTGAGTGTTTTATTAAAATTTGTTCAAAAAAGTTTTTGGCTTTTTTTTAAAATCACTGATTTTAAAAGTTTTAAATTGAAAATTTCGAAGTCCGTCGCCAAAAAACTCTGGAGTAGGTGAACAGTGCGACTTTAAAAATCCCTCACTCACATTTCAATTCTTTCGTTGCAATTTTTTAGGTCCCGGAAACGAAAATGTAGCTTTTTTAAAAATAGTTGTATGTTGAAAAAAGACAGAGAAGTAGAAATTTTTAAAATTACAAAATTTCACTACTATTTTAAATCTTGAAGTAAAATTGTGAGGATTTTTTGAAATGTTCGACACACGGAAAAATAGTTTCATGCAATTATCTTTACGAATGAAGAATTTATTAAATGATTGATTTAAGTATTTTGAGTGTTTTATTAAAATTCGTTCAAATAAGTTTTCGGCTTTTTATTTTTTAAATCACTGATTCTGAAAGTTTTAAAAACGAAACGATATTGATTCATATGAGAAAAAATCATAAAATATGCAAAACATTATTGTTTTGTAAAAAAAAAAAATGTTGTTTTTTCCTCTAGAATTCTTTAAAGAAATATAGTTTTTGGCATTTTATTTTTTTAATCATTGATTCTAAATGATCAATGACTTTTTTAAAAGTCATTTTCATTTAAATTTTAAATGCATCGATATTTATTCATTTTAGAAGAAATCATTAAATAGGCAAAGTATTATTATTTTGAAAAAAAAATCCGAATCGGGACAAATAAATGATGTTTGGTATTTAATTTATTCAATCACTGATATTAAAAGATCAAAGTATGAATCTTTTTAGTTCAGATGGTTTACTTATCATAGTTATAAGAAATCCTTATACGTAACGATTGAAAAATTTCGATTAATGATTTACAGAAAACAATTCTTTTTTACTTAAAAAAATGTATATTTAAAGCAACAAAGAAAACGTTCTGATATAATATATTACGAAAAACCAAGCATATTCATTATTTTAATAATAATTATTTTCTTAGAGCTTAAAATAATACAAAGGGTTTGTGTGTATGTGTGGTATTTTCATTTGCCAATGAATCGTTATATACTGGTAGCTAAAGTATAGTCCAGAAAACTATAATCTATCGTTTTATCCAGAAAAAAACAGATTATACAGTGTTGTCATTACATAATTAATCTAGTAATGAATAACGGAAAAAATATTGCTTTAGTTTCGTAAAATATATATTATTTTAAATCAATTTTCTAATAAAATAAATACAAAAATTCTCACCGTTAATAATCGAAAGGACTATTCATTTTTTCATTTCGTTGTTTTTGAATGTTAAATTAAAAATAAGAATGAAAAAGCCTGAAAATTTATTTACATTCACTGCACAAAATCATTCAAAAAGAAAATAATACTGTGTGTGAGACTAAAATATGTTTCAGAATTATATTTTTTTACAGTATTTTTTAATCCACTTTTCTTTAAAATGTCTTTTTTTAAGAATGAGGAAAACTGCCATAAAAAAAATAAAAGCTAGAACACTTTAAAACGTTTATCTGTAATGAATTAAACACTTTTATGGATAGCAAATAGCTTTAGCCATGAGAGAGAGCATGAAAAAAAAAGGTAATTCCCCTTTCTCCATTACTTCAAGAAGAGCACTTTGACCTTGGCCACTGAGTGTTAAACAGAGCTAAAAAAAAAAAATGATTCTCGCGCATGCGAAAATCACACAAAAAATTTTAAAATCCGGAATTTTTAAGCAATTTTTTCAGTTTTCGTACAGATTACGGATGATGAATCTCAGAAATGCATTGAATGCATTTTATCATCTTAATCTGACATATATAGTTATTTAATTTTGGAAATTATATAAAGAAAAATTGACGAAAAAATAACTTTTTCACTCGCATTTTTTTTTACTCGCCAAAGTTACTGATTTCCCCCTGTTTAAGGCAGAATTTTGTAGTGTAACCCTTGAGTTAGATGCGGTCGAAGGCGAAATATGTCAGAAGTCTTTGGCGCAAAGCTAATTTTCGACGCCAATGTTTGGCTAAATGTAAAATCGCGTATTTTAAATTATTTTAAAACTCATTACCTTCATTTTAAGGGCATAATTTTTACGTTAATGCTCTCAAACATCACCAACTATTTGCAAAAATAACGTACTTTGAAATAAAAAATGTACAAATTACTACTTTTTAATTTATTTCTCAGAAAAACATCAGTTTACGAAAATCACAAAATGTTTTTTAAAATCCGTAATTTTGAAGCAATTTTTTCAATCTTCGTATATGTTACGGATAATGTTACTTTACACACGCAAAAAAGGTTTTGTGAGATTACCTTCATAAATGACGAAGTTATTCAATGTGAAGTAAAAATTGGGACTACTTTTTAAAAAATTCTTTAAAAAAAAAGTTTTGGGAATTTTATTTTTAAATGAATGGATCTAAAAAAAAAGGCTTGAAGTTAATTAATGTAGAATATCGATTTAATAACACGAAAAGTAATTCATACCTAACGATTTAGAAGTAATTTTCATAAAAACGCATCAATTTTAACACTATTTTAAAAAATTCGAAAAAAATAGAAAATATCGTTATTTTACAAAAAAATTATACCGTATCGTGGCGAAATAAATGATCTTTCCGATTCTGTAATTATTTTTTGTCTGATTTCAACACCGAAAATTAAATGACAATTTTAAGAAGGTCGAAAACGTCGGTTCACCGCTCGGCCGAAACGGAACGGAAGTTCAGCCAAGTAAACAACCGGTAGGAGTTAAAACAATTAGGCGTTTTAAGGTTTTTAATTAATATCTTTTCAACTAATTACAATATCGGAATATAAATGGGCAATACGGCTTCCCCGGAAAATTCCCGATCTTTTGTTACCTTCTGCGACTTTCTGCGTGGTGCGGTTCGTGAGAAGATAGACGCACATAGATAGATACGTTTGTTTACCTTCGAATTTTAATAGTGTAAGAAGATAGATAGATAGATAGATAGATAGATAGATACGTTTGTTTACCTTCGGATTTTAATAGTGTAAGAAAGATATACCGAACAGCCATTACATAGAGACCACCCCTCACCTAGAACAACGGACAAAACCACGATACACGCATGGGTGATGCTGGAGTAATAAGGCGCCCATGCACTGTCTTTCCACAAGTAAAGTGTGTATCGATATAATGAAAAAATCAACTAATTTATCAAATTTCGGTAAAGAATCGAATTGTTATGATCCGGTGCTTGGGAATATTGATTTCAAAAAAGGTGCGTTTGGTAGGCTGCTTACGTGAAGTCGTAGTGTGTACTCATAGAAAACGGTACATAGATGATGAAATAACAAGTCGCCGAACAGTGGGTTGTCAGCCACGGCGCATTTATTCCCCAGGAGAATGAGAGGAGACTGTTACATATTGTTCACCATGATTGATGAGCTACAACGGCCGCTATCCCCAACAGCTACAGCAGGGGAGACCCAGACAATGTGTCTCAACACACAATGCAGTGAACACTACTTCGCGCGTATGGAACTACACAACCAGCACTGATGGCCCGTCATTTCTAACAATGCAATGAGCCGTGGATCATTGGCATTGGACCATAGAGAATTGAAAGAAAGTCTGATTGGTCTAACGGATCCCGTTTTCCGGTCAATGCCGATGGATAGTGAATGCCAATACGTTGCACACTTGGCCGGATACAAGGTGGAGGCAGGGGAATTATCGTGTGAGGATATTTTCTTGAGACAAATTGGACCCATCATCCCATAGATTAATCTCTGACGTCTGTGTGCTATGTGAACATAATTGTAGATCAGGTGCAACAGTTTTGTTGGTGGTTCAAAGCGTTTACCAACCGGATAATGTACCAAGTAATGATAGCCGAATCGACAGAGAAATATTTGGTGGAACATTCTGGTGAATATTAAGTCATGCTTTGGCCGAATTTTCCTGGTATGAATCCAGTCCAAATTTGATGCCCCGCTACCACCACCTCGTAATGTGCAGAAATTGCAGAAGTAGGTGGTGAGTTTTTGAAGTAAAGCCGGGATTAAGCAAAACGTAAGAGAACTTTGCTTATTCCTAGGAATTAATTTTTATATTTCATTTCAACTGTTTAATTATGTTAAGAAATTTTTAGATGAAGAACAGGGTTTTTTTTTTTTTTTTGCTCCTTTTGTACTTATTTATCAGGCTTGAGATAAATTTTGTTTCAGAATAAAAACAGTATGTGTTGTTAACCAAAACAGTTCCTGAAAACGTTAGAGTTTGTTTTCTTTTTATAATTATCATAGTAAGGAAATGAAAGAAAGCAAGAAATTAGATATGAAATTTGTTCAATGCGTTTTTAAATATCTTTGCCAATGTACTCGGGAAAAATGGTTTGACTGTTTAGTATGAGGATATATACAACCAGTCTTTGTATAAATTGTTAAACAAACTGTTAATCTTTAATCATATTGGATTTTAGAAAACGGATTGTCATCATATTCTTTTAATAAATGCTCAGCTTTAGATATTTTTGAAGTTTTTGGAATGAGTTTTCACCTTTTATAAACATTTTTTTTTCAAATATGTAATGTTTTTACAAAACGCCAATAACTTTTTCGTTTTAAAAATATCATATATTTAGCGTAATATAAAGAGGTAAATTTTTTTTAATTATTATTTTAGTTTTAGAGATTTGTATTATAAAAAAAATGCACTGATATTAAGTAAGACAGAATTTGTAGTAAAATGTTTATAATGAAACAAATTATAATTATTTCGAAATTTAAAGTAAAGTTTGTTTGTATAAACATACATCCAAACAAATTTAATTTTAATTGGGTTGATCACGACGACAAAAAATATTTTCCTAATTAAAAGTAATTTTCGGGTTGTTTTAAAAAAAGAAAGATATCATTAGGATTTTCAGAAGAACCATTTTTATAAAAATGCTTCATTTCTAGTCTCTTAAAAGAGAAAAAAAACCTAAATTTAAACTCTTTTAGAACTTTAGTACTGATTTTTAAAACGTACCTAGGTGTTTGAGGTAGAAAAGTATAATATATATACTTGTTCTTACATGTGTGGTGTGTGTAATTCGGAAAAAAGTTATTAATTTTATGTTAATCATTTAGATCTGATACATCTTTAACCGTTCTGCTGATATTTACAATCTCTAAATTAGAAAAGGCCTAGCGATAAATTGTAAGACAACACAAACTTGTTTTTCTTGCAACTGGAAGAGAAAGATCCGCTTTTTGATAATATCAATTTCAGCGAATGAAACAAGGCAGAAAAAAGGAAGCAAACCTTAGCGTGGACCGGAAATTATTTCGTCAACTTTTTTCTATTGGAACTGTTATTAGTCATTTGCACAAAGGTCAAGAAAGCGTTAACGATACCTCACAGGACTACTTGACAAAGACGCCCAAAAAGACTATCTCCAGACACAGCTATTGACTCCAAAAGCGCTGATAGTTTTTTGAACAAGCGATGAAATCTCGAGCAAGAGATTTCTTTATCGTTCAGGGAATCTATCATTCGTGGTGGTCAGCATCAATCCCTTTATTGAAAGATTGAGTAAACGGCACACGAGTATATCAATGAAAGGAAGTTTATTTATGAATCACGCTTAGTTTAGTACTTCGTGGAATAGTAGATTGAACTTAAGGTTGGTCATAAATCACTTGTCAAAAAATGCTTTGTTTAAAAAATAAGAAGGAATGAAAAGTACAACAAAAACGCTCCCCTTAAGGTTGGAACAGACAAAAAATATAACTCATTCAAACAAACTAGAATCATTCTAAATAAATATATTTTACGATGTAATAAATTAATATAATAAAAACAAAAATAAAAAAGACATCTATATATCTTCCACTGTATAAAATTTCTTAAAAAATTATATTTTCTTTCCGATTACTAAAAAATAGTATATTTTCTTTTTCTTTCTGAAAATTATATTTTCTTTCTATTCAACATGCCTTTTTTGAACACACACAAGCACAACTTATTTTTTCTTCAATAATATTCTTTGAAATTTAAAGAATGTTCTTATAATAAGTAGCCTTAATATTTTGATCGCAACCGAGAACCAAAATTTTATTTTAAACCTCCACTATTCAATAGACATGCGCAATCATTGCACATGTGTTGGATTGCTTATAAAATAAATAAAAAATTCTTGTATTTTTAAGAAAACAGGAATGCATTAAAAAGGAAAAAGAAAAACGAAATTAGCACACAGTTTTATGACAATGCGAAAGCTCTGTTATTTAAAAAAAAAGATGAACTTAATATCCTAGATTCTTAAATATCCTATTTAGCATCACTTTCAAAAAGAACCGGTAAATGAAACTTAAATAAATCTTACTTTTACATATATCATTATTATAAGTTATTGTTATGATCAGAAAAAGATGATTAATTTTTACTCAGTTCTAGTATAGAAAACATATTTGTTAAATTAAAAATAATAGAAACAGAGAGAGAGAGTTATTCACTAATATATTGAATTCTAAGAAAAACATAGGTTTCTGATACAATTAATTATTAATCATAGTCTGCCAATTGCAAGCATTTAGAATAACAGGTAACCAGCATGAACCGAATGCTACCGTAACATTACAATGGTGCAGAGAACAAAATGCCTCCTTGGTAGCTAAATCAAAGCGTTTTTATTTTATTAATTTAATGATATATATTGACTCTAGTATTAAACTAATTATTAAATTGATTTCTTGTCTAAGTTAGATTAAAATAACGAGATTGTCAATTGATTCAGTTTGGCCTTACTCCCGTATCTTCCTTTATGAATTATTTTGTGAATCAGTTAAATATATTGCACCCTTATTTAATTTTAGCTGTAATAAACACAATTACAAATAAGAATTGAAATAGACAAATAGCACTCTGGGGAGATAATGCTATTTATGGATTTAATATTTGTCTGTACAAGGCTTTCCAAAACTTCGAGTACAAACTTTGAGAGGATGTACACAGTCTTGTTGGGAGTCATAATCACACAGGGACGCATAGACGGAAACGAATAGGTGGATCTGTACGCTAACTCTCCAGGTGGCACTGTGGCTTCCTCATTTCAGACGTCGACTGAGTGCGGTAAAGATGAATCCATTCACGAACACCAAGTGGAGTGAATGCACTTCGTCTATTGCCAAGTGAGCGGAAATGGACGCGCAGCACCAAGAGCTAATGCAAGAAGCGTCATGAAAATTTCAGGAGCGATAGTGATGAGATGGAAATACAAATTTTTTACTCTGCGCACACACCTGTTCACGTGGTACTCATATTCGGGCTATGAAGGCCAACGACTTTCCCTTATCATAAACAGTTTTGTGTAGCATTTGCCTACTTTAGAGGTAGCGTAGAAAATACCTCTGAGATGTCGACGAGCTCAATACCATCAGTTAACGAATAGGAAACTTAGCTGTATTATTGAACTCCAAGAACTGAGTTTTTCGGTGAACACTATAGAAACTCGTGGTGGGCACAACGTGAGTACCATACAACGTTGTATCACACGATGGATTCGGGAAGGTCTACGAGCACGCCGAAGAGGAAATGGGGCATACACGTGCATGTCAGAGCACACAGACCATCGTATTCGCCAGTAGACTATTCGAGACCCTTTCTCCACGTTACGTGACATCCGAAGTCAGTTGCCTCCAAGAGCAGGTGGATCTGTGTCCACTCAAATTATACGCAACAGATTGTATGAAGTACAGTTACGCGCAAGGGTACTAGCAACAGGAGTAAAATTGACCACTCAACACAAGGCCAGACACCTGGTGTGGTGTCATCGCCATCGTACCTGAACCATAGAATGGCATCGGGTATTGTTCACGAATGAATCTCGATTCTGTCTGTGGTGGTACGACGGCCGCTAACGGGTATAGGGGCAGCCCGGAGAACGCTACGATCCAACTCATTTCACCAAGAGTCAAACCGGTTCTACACAAGACATCATGGTTTGATGAGGCATAATGTTTGATCATAGGACGTCTCTGTTACACATTGACGGCTGTTTGACGGCGGACCACTACGTCAAACAAGTGGTGAAGCCTGTTGTTCAACCCTTGTTGCTGGGCACACCCAAAACGATATTCCAGCCAAACTGTACCAGACCGCATGTTACACGGTATGTTTATAATCATACAAACTGAAGTCTGGGGAACAATAATTATTGGTTGTAGGGTTACCTGAAATCGCAAGTCTACTGCGATCGTCCGACCTCATTACGGATGCTAAAAGTCAACATCAGGAGGCATTTCTCACCGCGCTTACATATATTCTGTACAGTGCTGTTCTCAACATTGTCTCTCATTTACAGGTATAGTTGATAAATTACGGCTGACATGTGTTGAACATTTGTTATAAGGAACAACTTTTATAGCTAAAAATCAATTGGTATGCTAATTATTGATTTTTTATATGAAAAGCACCATCTGTTGGTCATTTTTGCTCTTTTTTCGGTTTTAATAAAACCCCATTTTTTTTATTCCAAACATGTGAGAAAGTTTTTACACCTCTCCAAGCATTATTCCATAAATTATTGAATTTTCAAATGTTAACGGATTTTAGGGTTACCTGGTAAAACTGAAAACCACAAAAATATAAATTAATATTTCCTCCTTTATAATTTACAAAAAAATAATTGTACACTACGAGAGTGAATATTTAAACAAAAAGCTTACGGAACTGAAGGAGAAAATGAGTCTTCTTAATACATAGCAATAAATTTCACCTGTTGTTCCTTCCTAAGAAATTTATTTTCACAAATCATAAGAATTCATTTTTCTTTTGCTTATATTTAACTTGTTATATCAGCGTTTCTCAAACTGTGGGGCATGCCCCCCTAGGGGGGCGTGATAACCCTACAAGGGGGCGCGAGCATATCGAAAGTAAAAGTTCCAAAAAAATTAATTTACTGGAATGAATTGAAACAAAATATTTTCTGACATAATACAAAATACACATTTACACTGATATAATTCATGTATATCATCTGGCAATATTACGTCATCTCTTCTTCAAGCTATATTTGATCCTATAACCAAATAAAAAAAAACATTTTGTTTGATTTGCTGTAACTCCACGATGAGAAATTTTTTTTATTACGTTTTCTTTTTGAATCTAAAATACTACTCTTTCAGAGAAAAAACAAAACCCAGAGAAAAATCGCAGGAAGATAAAGAATTCATCATTGTCATTTAGGGAAGTTGTAAATAATATACTTCTGTTGCGTTTAATTCATGTGAAAGAGTTTTATGATATTTCGAAAAGCACAGATGATTGAAGGATTATTTCACTAAGATTTATTTTTTATGAATATGCTGAAACATATAAAGCATAATGAAAAACGTTTTATACAGTTCATTTTCAGAACTAACATCCATATTTTTATATTGAACACACTTTTAACCTGATAGTATTCGCGAGAGGCGCAAAGTAATTCCAGGCTTACGAAATCGTTAATTCCGAGAAAACTGTTTATTTTTTACCAGTGACCTTGACAGTATCCTCCTATACGACAGCCTTCAGAGGAATTAAAATGTATTTGTCACATATTTCCCTCTTTTTTGAGAGTGGTAAACGTTTCTTTGCAATCTTAAGGTTCTTGTTCAATTTATTGGATTTTTTCTCAAGTTATCAAAGAAAAATCGAAAAGTTATTGAAAGTAGGTAAGCATACTTTCTCTTAGTTAAATTATTCACTAGAATTGTGATTTTTATCGTGTACAATAAAAATAATTATAAAAAAAGGATTGGGGTGACTTAGTCACCCCGCGTGACCATTAACGTTAGTATCGAGTGAGCGCCTACTCCCGGTTTAAAACATTTTGAAGTCTCCTCGCTTTAAATATTAAAAAATAACACAATTGTTCTTCATCGGAATTTTACATTCTTTTTCATTAGTTAGCATTTATTCTAAATGCATATTCTCTGAGGCTTTAAATTACAGTTGATTCTGCCAAAGAGTTGTAGTCCATAGATTGCAACTCTGGCAAAATTGTCTCCAAACATGGTTTCTACTATCTCAATTACTGATAGCAAAATAAACACTCTTCGCCATTAGTGTGAGGCACTTTACATCTGGATATTTTGTATGATACTTTCTAAGATGCAAGTAAAGTTTTTTCATTCACAGACGTTTTTTTTTAAAAATGATTTCTGTTTTTCATATGATTTTAATTCAAAGAACTCTCCTCTGCAGAGCGGATTCCGTAAGGGCCGATCCGCTCTTGATAACATTGTACACTTGGAATCCCAAATTCGAGATGCGTTTGTCAAGAGAAACCATATGGTTTCTCTTTTCTTTGACATAGAGAAAGCATACGATCGAACATGGGGTTATGGGATTCTCCGTAACATGTATGATTTTGGCTTAAGGGAAATCTTCCCATTTTTATTTTTAACTTTTTAGCTCTTCGATATTTTCATGTACGCATTGGTCATTCATCATCTCACAAATTCTTACAAGATCAAGGTGTCCCTCAGGTTAGCGTCCTGAGCGTTACACTTTTTAATATTCATATGAGTAGCATCCTTCATCAACTCCCACCTTCAGTGCGAGGTATGCTTTACGTTGATGATCTTCAAATCTCTTGTCAAGGTTCAGATATGCGACTAATTGAGCGACAACTGCAAACAACTGTCAATCGATTAGTTAAGTTGTCGTAGTCTCTCACAACCCCTATGATTATTATCTCCCCTTTGCACATTATCTAAATTTGGGTATGTTGGATTCATAATTAATAACTACGTAAATAATAAATCACTATTATTTATTAATCCTTATGATAGAAATACAAAAATATTAATCAAACTTTAAGAACAACAAATTATAGTGGAGTGAGATCAGAATTCAATTATGAACGACGGAACACTAACTGATACCACGGGGAATAACGCATACAATCAAACTACGCATTTAAATCTAATCTATAAAAATCACAGACCTGATATCTCTTTAAGACTGGATTCTTGACTATTTGAAGAATCTATAGAGCGGTTACAATCCTTGATATCTTCAGTTACGCCCGAACCGAATTAATGGATCTTTTTCAATAATCTTCCTTCAGCTAACAAACTTCACTTAGTTAAACTAATCTCCTAGAATCACCTTCTTAATCAATTTCGTAGTTAACTCCTCTATCAAAACACGTAGTCATCCTCATCTCTTCATTTCATTTCTCCCTTTTATATCTCTTTCGAACTCGCTAAACCCGAAACTATCTTGTTTGCATAAGCCACACTTTTAGCTCTCAGCGGGGATTGGTTAAAATAAATACAATTTAAAAGACTTTGAGAGAAGGTTAGTGAAACGCGTAAGCACCCGTCACAAAGTGGTGCGATCAAAATGGACACACAATCTCTCCTTCCAAGAGCAGCTGTGTCCATTTTTGCAGAAAGCGCAATCTACATCCAAATCCTCTTATCTTTATAGAAAATACACAAATACCTGTAGTTGGTGAGGTTCGCTTCCTCGGAGTAATCTTTGACTGTAAATTGACTTTCCTTCCGCATGTTCTTTACCTGTGGAAGAAGTGTGAGCGATCCCTCAATATCTTAAAAGTGCTGTCAAACACATTGTGGGGAGCGGATAGAGCCTCCTTACTCCGAGTATATCAAGCAATAATCCTTTCACGTTTGGACTATGGTTGCGTTGTCTATGGTTCTGCTCGTGCATCTGTCCTAAGAAGACTCGACACAATACATCATTCAGCTCTGAGAATAATTTCTGGTGCTTTCAGAACTTCGCCTGTTACCAGCTTGTATGTGGTGTGCCATCAACCACCTTTAGATATTAGACGGAGGCAGTTGAGTGCCAACTACTTTATTCGTGCCATGTCTGTTCCTTTTCATCCATTAAAACCATTTTCTCTTGCCATTGGTCTCTCTAGGCTCTATGAAGCCCGTTTATCTAGTATCAAGCCTTTTTCGGAAAGGGCAAAAGCTATTTTAAATGACGCCCACTTAAATAATATAAATATCCAGGAAAACAATATCTTTGCTTTCCCACCCTGGGATATTCCCATTTTCAATTATAGTAATCCCTTTTCAGGTTATGGCAAAGCAGATACTGCTGATGTTATTTATCAGCATCTCTTTTCTTTCCACCGCAGTAAGTACTCTAAGTACATGCCAGTCTACACGGATGGATCAAAGACAGATGAACGTGTTGGGTGTGGTGTTGTTTTTAACGATACCATCCTCAGTTTCACTCTACACAGTTCCATGTCTGTTTTTAGTGCTGAACTTACTGCCATTCTTGTAGCACTTCAGCACATTTTAGTCTCTGACCACCGTCATTTTTGTGTGTACACAGACAGCATGAGTGCTCTAGAATCTTTACACTCTTTAACAGAACGTAGACACCCCACTGCCATGGAAATACTTTTACTTCTGCGCAAATTAAAAAGAAAGGGTTTCGATATAATTTTTTGTTGGGTTCCTGGACATGTAGGTATACTTGGTAATGAACAGGCTGATAACGCTGCACGATCCCTGTCCGATCACATGCAGCAACCTGTCTGTTACCATGATTTAAAAGCATCTATACTACGCTATATCCACAGTGTATGGCAAGAGACTTGAGATCAGCAGGTCATCAACAAACTACATTACATTCATCCTTCCATTACTCATTGGACAGCGGTACCAATACGAAGACCTGATGTCTGCTTGACTCGACTTCGTATAGGACACACCCGTCTAACACATAGACATTTATTGCTAGGAGAGAGTCCCCCAGTTTGCGACTTTTGCCACTGTGACCTCTCCATTTTACACATTTTAATAGAATGTCCAAAGTATTCATCTAAAAGGATCATCTTTTTTAAAACAAATCTCTTATCTCTGACTGATTTGGTTGGGGAAACTCCCCATCCAAATCTTTTTGCATTTTTACGTTCAATTGATATTTTACATCAAATATAACTATTTTAGAAATTTTTCTCAATCATCAGTTTTATATATTTATGTTAGAGAATCGTGTAGAAATGTTAAATTGTTCATCTTTTTAAAAAATTTTACTCAATTTTATATTTTATTCTCAATCTGGTTTTTTAAAATACATTTTCATGTTTATGTATATATATATGTTTTTAAACTTTTAATATATATTAACAAATGTGTGGCGCAGTTTAGCCAAACTTGGCTCTTGTGCCATAAAATGTCCATACTCACTCACTCACTCAAAGAACTCTCGAGGCTTGTTAATGTACTCACCATGAAACGTTTCCAAAGGTCTTTTAAGTTTATTACATACTGTCTACTACCAATATATTTTTGAACAAATAACTTCCATGGGCTTTTCTTCTTCATTTACTTTAGTAGTGGTCAATCGAAAATTTAATTATTTTTGAGAATACTTACTAGATTTAATTTTCGGAACTTTGCACTATTGGTACTTTATTATCATCGAATGTTCACTTACGACTTAAAAATGTATCCATGTTTTTGTTAATCTACTACCGTCAATACTTAATACTGTGAATTACAACTAAAGCGTAAATTATAAAATGTACATTAAGGTAGATTCGGTCGCTATAGAAGAATCGACTCGACCATGATTAACTGGAATTCTACTAGGTACAGCATTTTGACATATTTTGCCCAGACTACCGATAAGTTAGTTGCCCAAATTCACGCAGACGTTCGCGAGAATGCTAGATAGGATAGAGAGCAACATAGACTATTTTTCTAATGACATTTCTATATTTAGAAATGGATGATGGAGGAAATAGATCTTTAATTAAATATCATTTTGCAATCTGCTCCAATAAAAAAATTAGCGAAAGGAAAAAAAAATAACATAATAGTTATCCTATTACTTAAAAGTAATTTGCTTAAAATATTTCTTTAAAGTAACAATTACAAAATTTAATACTTATTTTGTTAATTTGTACGGTTCATAATTAAGATCGTATATTGTAGCTTTAGTGCCGAAGTGCATTATTATTGCATTCAAAACATTATTGTATAAGGGGGGCGTAATAAAAATTAGGATTGAAAATTGGTTCGTGAATAGTGAAAGTTTGAGAAGCACTGTGTTATATGTAATTTAAAATATACCTAGAGAAAAAAATATTACTTAAGAAAAAGTTGCATTGGTTGCTTTTCACATTCTGCTCAAATTTCTCAACTCTCTTAAAACGTTATTTAAATATTTTGGAAATTCCTATGTAGACCTATGTAGGTAAAATTTTAAAGCGTGAACTAACTATGCTGATTAAATTGATAAATTGTTTATTAAAACTACACGCGAGCTATTAACGACGGACCTCATAATTTTGAACCATGATCAAGTGACAATAATGACATCTCAGCTGACACCAAACACTTCAAATTTTCCCTTTCCGCTAACGTTGAGGACTTTCAACCTCGACAGATTTAAATTACACCAGCCCCTCTGCATCTCGGATCCTCAGAAACACAAGGAATCAAGCAAAACGTCAAAGTGAGCCACAAGTTCGTGACCATGACCTACGCTATCTGGAAATAACTGGAGATTATTCATCCTATCACTGATGCAAAAGGTAATTTCTTCGAATAAACCATTGGATATGGATGCTCTACATTTCGGAGCAAAATTATAGTGTAACATCAGTGTTGTTGGTGCAATTTGTGAAGCAAAATTTGACCTTTGAAAATTATCTTCCTTTTTATTATCAGAATATTTAACAAGAATAGAAAGCACTATTTCATCAACAATGTAAGAATAACTTTGACTGATTTAATGAAATAACATCAAGCAGTGAGAACTTCTGGAAGCAGAATAAAACATATAGAAAACACAAGTACATGTGTATGTGTCGTGTTCTTTAATGATTCACTGAGAATCTTATCTTGCATAAAGAAATATTTATTTCTGCATAACTATCAATTTAAAAAGTTACATGAACGGGTTCATTGCCATCTACATAACACATCACTCATTAAGTCCAGGGTCTACCTAGTAAAACAACAACTTTTCTAAAAAATTGAACTTTATTTATCAAGATACTCCCCTTCAAGAGAACATGCAGCCTAACGCTCTTCTAATTTTTTAATACCTTTTTCGTAGAACGATTTATCTTTGCTCTCAAAATAGGCTTCTACTTCGGCAATCACTTATTCATTTTAGCCAAATCTCTTTCCCTGCAGCATTCTTTTCAGGTCTGAAAACAGCCAGTAATCACTAGGGGCCAAATCTAGACCGTACGGTGGTTTGGAAAGTAATTCGAAGCGCAATTCATTCAATTTGACCATCGTTTTCATGGACTTGTGGCACGGAGCATTGTCGTGGTGAAACAGTACTTTTTTCTTTTGTATTTGAGGAAGTTTTTTTTTTTATTTCTTCATTCAGTTGATTAAATAAAGCCATCTAATATTCACTTTTCATTATTTTACCTTTCTCAAGATAGTCAATAAACAAAATTCCATGCATATCCCAAAAAACAGACGCAATAACCTTGCCAGCTGACGTTTGAGTTTTTGGACGCTCTGGATGCCTTTCACTGACTGCTGTCCACTCAGCTGACGATCTTTTTGATTCAGGCGTGTAGTAATGGATCCATGTTTCATCCATTGTCCCATATCTACGTAAAAAATCCCGTTTATTTGGATTCAACATCGTCAAACAACACTCTGAATCATCGATGTGTTGTTGTTTTTGATCGACAGTGAGCAAGCGCGCGGCATCCACTTTAAACACAGACTTCTCATTGACAAATGATCATGCAAAATAGCAAACACACTGCCTTCTGATACCTTTAAATTCTCTGCTATCTCACGCAACTTCAATTTACAATCGGCTAAAACGATTTCATGCCCTTTTTTTGATGATTTCTGGAACAACTGCTGCAGAATTTGGGTGACCTGAGCGTTCAGCGTCGTTTGTGTCTGCACGACCACGTTTTAAGTCAGCATACCATCTCTTTAAAGTTGTTTGCGATGGAGCAGAGTCCGGATAACCCTTATCAAATCATCTTTTTGCTTGAACAGTATTTTTACCCATCAGAAAGCAATGTTTAAGTAGCCCACGAAATTCTTTTTCATCCAAGGTTTCCAAACTGCCATTGTTGACACAAAAAACCCTTGTAACTTTTCAACTAAACAAGATATTATCTCGAAATTTTGCAACTTGCCGTTTGAAAGTTAGTACTACTACGTTAGGCTTAGAAGAGTTAGAAGGTAGCGTGTGTCATTACACTTACCGGGACTTATTGAGTGATGTATTAATACATACAGAACAACAACAGACACCTATATGAATTAGTTCAGTTCAATACATATCTTCAGTTAAAGTTACGGTATAAATACAGTTATATTACAATACATATTTAATCAATTATTATATCAGGTATGTGACACCCGCCTTTGAAGATACTTAATCACATATATAGTAATTGAGAAATTATGGTTTCTTAATGAGTCGTCTAAACCTCGTTTGAGTTCTAGAACACTTGTGCTTGTGGTGCATCTGTCACCTGTGATACATTAGGTAATACAGGTCGAGATTCACTCGTTTCGGGCATTTCTAAATCTATTATTTTACTCATCTTAAATGGAATGTTTGAGGTCTCAGATGCACACGATTCCTAACAAATATTTTACCCGTTGAATTTTGAACAATGTATGATCGAGGATTTTTACTCCTAGAAATTACGTTAGCAGGTGTCTTGTTTTAGTGCTAAAGTCGTACATGGTTTCATCATCCTCACTATGGAATTGTCCTTAATTGGTGGAACCTCTATCATAATATAGTTTTTGAGTTTTCTACCTTTTAACAATGTTTTCTATAAAATCCGTAAATTACTCCGCATTTAATAATTTTGAATGGATGGGAAGCTTAGTTTTTTAACCTACGACCCAATAGAAGCTGTGTGTGCTTCGGGATAAATATAATCCTGAAAAATAGGGGTATTCATATACTCCATTAACCCTACAATCCAATCTTTATTACAGTAGTCAGCCTTTTTAATTATTGTCTTTATCCCCACTGCTCCCTCAACTAACCCATTAATACATACCGAACAACAACAAACAAATACATGAGTTAGTTCAGTTCAGTTCATATCTTCAGTTAAAGTTACAGTATAAATACAGCTGTATTACACACACACACAATACATACTAAATAGATTATTATAACAGGTATGTGACAATGCGTGTGTGTGTATGCGATGTCATCCAACTCTTTTGAGGGAAGTACGTATTTTATGCAATAAATTACGTGTATTTCTTTATACCAATGACTATTCCTTTCAAACGCTCGCACAAAATAGAGTGCGTTGATTCAGGGCATTTTTAGGTATGCAAACTACAAACGCCGTTTCGTACTAATTAATTGTTGCTCTAATACTTTCTAACTAGGAATTTTCTTTTAGTTTTCGATTTGCAATGACTATCTTCTAACTTTAGCCACTAAGAACGCATTGGGATTATGTCAGGTGTAATGGCTTTACTATTCCGTGACTTGACTTGCATATTTGCACATTTCTCCATTCGTAAGTATTTTCAGGTTAAAGGAATTTTCCTAAGCAGATTATATAAGAATAATATCTGCAAACATCCGTTCAATAGATAATGCGCCTTGGAGTCCTTCTCAAAGTAATATTTCTCTCAGGGCCCTTTCTTCGTTCTTTTTTTTTGTTTTATTTTAAGGATGATGCAGTGTGTATAGTGTAGTTGATAAAAAATAAGGTATAAAACGATTTCTTTTTTTTGGTCACTTTTGCGGGGACAAAACTCTTATGCTGAAGTATTTCCCGTATTCATTTCTTCAATGAGCATCAACTCGCAGCGCTCAATAAGACAATGTTACAATAGTTATGAACACATTGAAGTACTTAATAAATGACCTCGATGTGCTTATTTTACGAGAAAAAAATTATGTACAAGAAAGGGATAAAAAATGAAATTTTGCTGAATACTATCACTAAAAATTCTCAAATGTTTTTCGAGAAATAAGAAAATGTATACCACAACAATACGTTTTACTTTATGCTTTTATTAATTTTTCGATATGAAATCCAAAAAAAAAAAAGATGTAAAAGAAGGAACTCAATAATAAGTATTTGAGCCACAACTGAAATGATAAATTTAACGGACGTTTTTTTTTTTTTTTTTCCTTTTAAACTTTATGTCCGGTGTTCATGACAAATTTAATATTAATGAAAATAACATGGATTCATCCTAATAAGAAATTTTGGATACGTTTACGGTCGGATGGCTCGTAAATCATGTCCAGAATCCGTAAAAGTAAATTTCATTTAAATGAAATGTAGTCATTTTATAAGTAAATCCATTTATTTCAGGGGAATTGTTATTGGTAATGTTTTTTTCTCTAATGGGCTGCATATCGGCAAGTAAGCCTTTGCACAAATGGGAAGTTCCCCAAATGTGAGAGCCATTTCCTGGTGAGAATATCTAGTGGCGACTCCCGCTACCCAATTTCGACGCAATTAATTGAATTATTTTTAATTTAAGCTTTCATAGGATGCTAAATATTGCCATGATTTGATTTGGCTGAGAGTACTAGAGTCAAATTGATACTCAAGGGACCTTTATATGCCACCTAATCATGCGTGCCTACGGTTTTCGCATCCAGAAAATCTATCGACTCCAATCGTGGGCTTCGAAGCGGGCACGCTACCTGAGTCGACATATACTAATGTTCTGAAAGTAAATTTTTAAATATCGAAAATTGAATGAATAGGATGAGAGTCCAATAGAATGCAAAGTTTAGAGTACAGCCCTACTCAGCCTTTTCTCCACCGGGCCATATACACAGGACAACTATTTCACACGGGCCGCAACATTAATTTTAAAAATGCTATAAATCGAAATATTTATTTATTAAACAATAAAGCAAATGAAACCTTTGATACTGGGGACTCTTTTGAATAATCTCATTTATAACAGATTTGTAACTGCTACATGCTATTCTTAAGACATCATCCAAATAAGAACCAGTAAGCAGGTTTTTATATGAAGTACTTACATATTTCATTTTGGAATGTGATAATTCATGCAGATATATTGATGCGAACTACGTAAGCAAATTTTGGGTACTTTTCTACAGACTTATATTGTTCGGGAACTATTTTCTTAAATTCGGTGTACTTTTGATCCTCCTGCCTTCTTTTAAGAATAAATTCCAGGTAGGTATTGTGTTTTCCCTGTCAATAAATTAATCAAAAAACTTTCTGCGTTTGCTGATTTCAAGTGCCAGGGATTTTCTCAACATGTGGCTTCATTTAATTCAGGATAGAGTTAAATCAAGTCAAGTCTTTTCCTGGTGAATAATGCGATGAAATAATATTAGATTTTGTCGCATTATATTTCAGAAGGGAAATAAAATCTCTTTCGGATCTAATTATTGAAAAACAGCCATCGGTGCACACACAACCAATTTTTTTTTGTACATAAATTCTGTTTTACAAAAAAATAATTTATGTCTCTAGTTTGGCCCTTCATTGGAAGAAAGTGATCGTGAAGTCTAGTGGTCAAGGTAACGGACTCGTGGCTGGCGTGTCATGAGTACCGCTGAAGACCCGCCGCGTAGGGGAGCGATGCACGTTAAATCTGTCGAGAGCTCAAACGTCCCCCCGGTGGTGTGATGTGGTAGTTAGGAGAGGGGGTGCCAACTCAGGTGTCATCCTCGTCACTTGACCATGATTCAAAATGACGAAGTGCGTCGCCAAAACCCTTCGATTAGCTGATCAGTGCGACGTTAATGTTCACTCAACTCATTGGAACAAATTTCAAAAATGCTTCGCAAATTGAGTTTTGTTCTATACAATATTGAACAAAAACTGAGCATTCTGCTATTGCTGAAACATCCATGTTTGAAGTAAAATCCAAGCCAAAAATAATGCAGTTTCTTAAGTCTTCAATAACATTGTATACATATATAATTTACGATATTTTCAATATACAAGGGGTGATCAAATGAAAAGGTACGAAACGACATAAAAATGAAACAGTTAAATATTTGCATATTCCGCCAAGGGAGAATGTAGCGAGGCATCTCGGGATGCCATTGGAGACTCTGACTGGGATCGGATCATGCGCGGGTGCCCGCATGCGCAGGAGAGAGCAAAGGCTCCTATAAAAAGCGGCGTCCAAATGATGCGAGCACAGAATTACTCGAGCACAGAAAAAGCATTAACTCCGATGTGTACTGTGAGACACTCCTACGCCTACGCAGGTCCATCAAGAACAATAGACCGGGGCTGCTCACGGAGGGTGTGGTTCTGCTCCATGATAACGCGCGTCCACACGTCTCCAGAGTCACTCAAATGGAACTGGACAAGTTCCAATGGGAGACGTTGGACCATCCGTCCTACAGTCCGGACATGTCACCCTGCGATTTCCATGTGTTTGGTCCACTGAAGAAACACCTGAAAGGAAAGCGCTTCAACTCGGACGACGTACTCAAGGACACTGTGAAGGACTGGGTCTCGCCACAGCCACAGGAATTCTGGGAACAAGGAATCCTGTGGCTTGTTCATTAGTGGGATCGTTGTGCTCAGGCCTATGGTGTATATTTTGAATAAAGTCTATATTTGTACCCACCGTGTCGTTTCGTACCTTTTCATTTGATCACCCCTTGTATCTTACGCAGGTAGAATTTGAAAGCTGGAATTTTTATTTATTTCTGAAATTATTTAATTTTTGCTACTGAATTTGTCAAACAGTACACTAAAAAAGCATTTACAAAACACTCTTTTACACTTTCTATATCAGTAAATGCAGTTTCACTTTTCTATCAAAAATATAACAAATTTCATGCGATATCTTTGTTATTATGGTGTCTTGTGACACTACCACAGACATAAATTTTTGTTTTATTTCCAGATATGTTGTTTTAAAGCCAATTTATTGCCTCTTGACGAGGTTTCTTCAACCCAGCAGCGCTCCAAATCCCTACATTCGTTTGGCCATCCCCCTCGTCAGGCTCATCGTCCTCTCGACGGCTACTATTGTGGCGAATTTCGCCGACTAAACATATTTTGCGAACCCCTGTTCAATGGTGATTTGTCATCCCCATGCTGCCTACTATCACATCTCTGAATTTGTCGGTCGAATTCGTCAACATACTGTATAATCATCAGTGTTTCAAATTTTAAAAAAGATCTCCCGCAATTAACCCCCGTATGATAGAAAGCAAAGCAAATAGAAAAAAATGATTGATTGATAGATTTTCCACTAAAATTTTTAATACATTCCTTTTAAATTATGAAATTTCTTTGTACAATAGGCCCTGACTAGGCCACTCATAAATGCTCGGTGAGTCGTAGGTTGAGTATGACTCATCTAAAGAACATTTAAATGCAGAAAATAGATATCTTTCCAAATTTTTCTTAAAAAATCTATCTGAAATTTATGTAATATTTTAAAAGAGCTGGAAAAATTTCAGTATATGACTCATTCGACGACAGTTATTTTTAAAACGCTCAGCAATGTGCCATTTTTAATAATATTTAAGAAATGACGAGAATAGTAATCATCTTTATCAGAGAAATCTATACTTCCTGCAAGCAAATTAATTTTCTCAGTCCAAAAAATGGGTTTACTTATTCACAAAGTAATATTTAATAAAAGCGATTATTTATTTACCTAAAAGTTTATAAAGGGGGGGGGGATATATAAAAAAATTAACGCAATAGATTGATTACATGATTATAGAATTAAAGTGTTAGTAAGAGAGAAACATTTGTGTGTGTGAAGTCGCAACCTCATTTAATTAATACTCTTGATAAAATGAAGTCTTACAATTAAAAGCCAATCGTACAGAAGTATTAATATATTGCAAATGCAACAAATATCTTTTTTAATTATGTTAGTAATAAAAGTTGTTCTTAGAATTCTACTGTACAGCGAATTTCATTATTATGAGATCTATGTCTACACATGCACATGTCAGCCACGTTTTTGCATCCATTTCACGTGCACGTTATGTATATAGCTGTCAGTTTTCAAGACTAGAGAGTATTTTCTGATACTCTGTTGCGTAGAACCAAAATTATATAAGATTTAAGTTACAAAAATAGTGAACAAGCGAATGCTATTTTTAGAGAGTGAAAATTGTATAAAATAGGATGAATTTGAAATTATAAAATGTTTCTAATAATCATTTTGAAGTGATTTATTAAGAAAAATCGCATTCCAAAAAAAAACGAGACCTTCGAAACTTAATTTATTTTGAATAAAAATTCATTTTTCATATTTCAAAGGAACTGCAAAGGTATTATACCTTATTTACCACAAGAACTTATTACTTTGTACGTGACTTATATAGAAAACGCCATAATTTTACTTTAAATATCATTATAACACACGACTAATATATTTAATTACATCAGATATTAGTAATTAAATTTAATTTAGTTTCTTGTTGGACAATACTCACTAGAAAAATAAATATAATTTCTGTAAATTACAATTTAAAAGACGTTAAATAAACAGAATTTTACGCACCATACATTAAATAACCGGAAAAGTTTCAAAAGAGATAACTACACTGCTGGCCACTGTAAATGTAAGACCAAGAAAGACAAGAGATAGCACAAAAAAAATTTATTGTGTAGATAACATGTTGACCAAGTATCAAATGATTAAATTTATAGACTTCTGTGAAGTGTGGTTCCTGATAGAATTAGTAGCCAGAGTAGCTGCCATTGTTGGAGATCACCGCTGCCACACGCCTCGGCATTGATTCAAAGAGGCTTTGGATGTGTTCTTGGGGTAAAGCAGACCAAGCAACTTCCACACGCTGCCAAAGTTGATCTGGTGTGGCAGTTGGGGGTGTAATCTGGGTCAATCGTTGAGCTACCATGGACCACATGTTTTCTATCGGCGAAAGATCCGGAGAGCGAGCCGGCCAGGGAAGCAATTCAATCTGGTGATTGACGAAGAACCTTTGGACAATGCGTGCCTTTTGTGGTCGCGCATTATCCTGTTGAAATATGGCTGTGGACAAGCCCTGAAGGTAAGGAAGGACAACTGGCTCCAAAACCTTGGAGATGTAGTGCTGGTTGCTTAAAGTACCGTCAATGCGTACTAGAGGAGTGCGAGAGTGATATCCAATACCGCCCCATACCATAATACCCGGTGCAGGACCAGTGTGGTGGTGCATAACACAGCTGTTCAGCATCCTCTCTCCACGGTGTCTCCAGACTCGAATCCGACCATCGTGGTGTTGCAGACAGATGCGTGAATCGTCAGTAAAGACAACTTTATTCAATTCTGCCGCCCACATCCTTCTTTCATCGCACCATTGGCGGCGGAGACGTCTGTGGTTCTGCGTCAAGGGTAGACCAAGCAATGGACGTCTTGCGGACAGACCACTCTGCTGTAAACGGCGTCGAATGGTACGCGCAGACACTGAATGATGTGTTACAGACTCAATGTGCTGTGCTATGGTTCGTGATGTGACTGAGCAATCCGTTACTGCCATGCGCACAATTTTCCTGTCCTCACATGAAGTGGTGCATTGAGGTGGATGCGACCAACCACGTCGGTCCGTCGTACCCTCCTGCACCCAACGGTCACATATCCGCATTACAGTTATTTGGTTTCGTCGAAAACGCGACTACCGATTTCCCTGAAAGATAATCCACAATCTGGGTGGGCCACTATCCTTCCTCTGTCGAACTCGGATACTTGATCAAAAGCTGATCGCAGTTTTCTACGAGACATAACTGATCGTTTTTTGAAAAAACTACAAGAAAAACACAATTGCCGAACTTGAAATCGTCGAAATCTCCAAGCTTTAAATAGCTCTTTGAGGTGGCGCCACAGGCATGCGTGATGTGTGTCTGCGCTGAAATTTCTAATCATTTGCATATCTCACCTCCGCTAATGTATGTTATGAATTTCATGTTATTTGCGTGCTTCCTTCAGGGTGTTGCGTTTATGGTGGCCAGAAGTGTATTTTAATTAAAATTAGATAGCAACTAAGAGATTTTTGCTGCTGTAATGAATGCTTCTGGCAGTGTAATTCGGTCTGACAAAACGAAGGTTTCCTAATCCTAGCCAATACGACCCGTAATTTTAAACCATGGTCAGGTGACTAGGTTGATGGCTAAGATAAACTACCTGGTTCCACACCCATGTCCTATTAACGTTAAGAGTTAGAAACTCGACAGATTTAACGTACATCTTACCCTCCACACGATTTATGATAAGCAAACCCTCATAACTCGTTTTAAATACAGTTCGCATTATTGTGAAAAAAAATTTTTAACTTATCTCCCAATTTATACATACGGTACTTTTTACACGATTTCACTTTTACATTGTTTTTTTAAATATATGGGATTAAAAAAAAAAAAAATCTGCAAATATTTTCAATACGGCTCGCTTGGTAACACTGACTCTTACATTTCTAGTAATTCCATTCTGAATTCCAGTTGTTCAAGTTTAAAAATGGAGATTTCCCATTTTGTATATACAATCAAACTTTCTATTCATGTGATTTAGTACAATAAATTTTTAGCAGCAGAAAGATGTACATCATTGTGTGTTTTTCTACTCGAAAAGTTCTTAAAATTCCATATTTACTGTTTAGTGATAAACAATTATTGGTTTTGTAGCATTTTCATTAAAATGCTATGGGTTTAACCATAGGGAAATTTTTAATAAATGAAAAGAAAAGTTATATTTTCAGAAAACAAAATTTAAATTTTAGATTGTCTACATAATGGAGAAAGAGTAACAGAGGTATCAAATTTTATTCCGTGAATGAAACCATATTGAGGGCAATATGAAAAATGAACACTCAATTAGAGAAAAAAATAAAATAGCTGGATCTTCTATGAGTATGAGAAGAGCTTAGAAGAATAGATGCTGCAATGGGAAAATATGGAAAAGCGTTAATATGTCTAGAATACACTACTCAGAAGATGTTTCCAATGGATCAAAATACAATTAATTTTATTTTACGTTTAAGCAAATCAATGAATTACGGTTATTTTAGAGTTTGTTTTCGATTTACACGGTTTACTAAGGAAAATACCTTCCGTGTAAATCGGGGGATAAGTGTACTAAATTAATTGATGTACTTCATTCGATTAATTTTTGAGTGATATAAAAAATAAGACTTATTTCTCCTTCATACTTTTACACATCAGGTTATCTTTACTTGGAAATAATTTTCCAAGTATTTTAAAGTTTTTGGGGAAAAAACATGATTTCAGGGCCACACACACATTAAATGTTAACTCAAAAACTCTTACCCATATAATTTTTGTATAGTTGGCATCTAGCAATCGATAAAGCTAAAGTTAGCAAGTGATGTTTCGAAAGACTTTTTTGCTAAATGATCTCTTATTCGCGTTTTAACCCTCCGCGTACGGCTAAATTTTCATACTTTCCGGTCCTGAAATACGGGGCGATTTTTTTTATATTTTCTTTATCTACATATGCTACACAATTCACATCTTCATCAGCTGTTTTAAAGTAATACAAGAATTTTAATAGCTTTTACGTTTTCAAAAAATACATAATACGGCACCTGCTATTTCAGCGGGCAGGAATTAAAAGTTAAAAAATTTATGCAATATTTTTATTTTCAAAAGAATATAATTTTAAGCATTTATCTCGAAAAATGTTACTGAAATTTTGTAATAAAACAGAAAAAAAATAAATAAAAGAAACACTTCAAAGGAAAAAACTGTTTCCATGACAAACGACCTTTGTAAAGCATTAGTGATTCATCTACAGTCTTTTTCTAAAGTGTTCAGTAACATCATAAATTTTCCATAACTTAGCGCATGGATGGGTTGATCAAAATTTTGACAAAATGGAGATTTCTCATCAACAAGTAAAAATGATCACGCTTCATAATTTTTGAAAATATTAGCGTGTTTTTTTTTTATTCTCTTTTCGACCAATACCAATGATAGCCTGGCTTTTTTACTAGACCTTGGAAAAAAATAAAAGGGCAAAAAATATCGTTTCGTCAATATTTGTTGGAATACTGGATTTATGCTTCCCTGGATTTTTGAAAGGATGTTGAGAGGCAAAAATCTGTATGTTTCAAAAAGCTTGCACACTCACAAATACGGGGGGCAAAAAATCGAGCAAGAGAAAAGGAATTCTTGAAACCTCTAGTGCCATCTAGAAGCGAAAATAAGCATCAAATGATGTTTTTTAACCTGCACGGGGAAAGAGCGGGATCAGTATTGAAATACGGGGGACAAATTCTTCGCCCGCGATTTTCACGTGACCCCGTAATCGGGGACGAAATTGATATCCCACTCAAATTGCGGGAGCCTTATGCGGAGGGTTAAATCATCGACATTCTGGGATGATGGTAAATTCTTTCAGCCCAAACTTCGCTTTTTTAGGGAAAGATGTAAAGAGAGACCTAGTAGAGTCCCAATACATTTTCTGAAATAAAAGGACTATAACATGAATTGTATGTGTGTGCCTTTGTGTAGATGAAAAGTAAGCCCAAGTTGGTGGGGATGGATAGAAACATAATAGGTTGTAGAAACATAATAGATATTAAAAAATGGTATTCACATCAGAATTCCCTGTTGTTGGCCTGTGTTACGTGATACTAGAACGAGATCCAACACTGTTCCATATTTCTGTAGACTCAGTGTCAATAGTTGTCGCTAAGGACAATTCTTCTGCAGCTATTGCAATTCTAGAAATATGTCTTTTTTATATATTAATTTAATAAGTCCATTTTAAATAAATTTATTTCATTTAAAAAATAATTAAATGAATTAAAAAAAGTTGATCACGCGACTCGAAACCTATACGCAAATTAAATAAATTTATACAAAAAAGGGCTTATCAAATGTTTTATATAATTATAAAATAATTAAATTAAAAAATAAGGTATTTTTATTATATTAATTATAAAATAATTTAATAATACTATATTTTATGGATTACGTTATATTATACATATTTTATTTATGATATATTGTATTTCACATTATAAAATTATTTGTAACTAACTTTTATATAAGATATCATTTAATATTTTTATGTATTTCATTATAAATATTATTTATTAATATAAAATACATTTGTAAAATATAATATAAATATTTATATAATTACAGTAATTTTTTATACTTTATAAAATACAAAATAATTACAAAATATATCATTTAATATTTAATAAATAAATTTATTTAATTTAAAAAATAATTTAATGAATTGGAAAAAAGTTTATCGCACTATTCGAACCCTATCCATCCGCATAGAAAGCTATAGGGTCGCTGGAGATATTTGAAACTTAACTGTATATAAGCTAAGCATAAATTTCGCGGGCTATTTTCTCTGAATTCACTAGCCATTCGGCGCTAATACATTGAGGGTTGAACACCCTAATGGAGTACTACTATTATACCATCTAGTTCCAAAATGAATATCCTTAGTCGTGCCCTCCTCTTGTAAGTGCGATGTTAATAAAAACAATCAATCAACTCTACTGATTTGGCGATTCAGTGGGGGTGTCATCGGTGAGACGAAAGCTAAGCTTCCTTTCAGTAACCTATCAATGACATTCTTGTTTATTTTTGAATGAAACGCATGTCAGATAGCTAACAGAAGTCAATATTCAGATGCTGTGCCTGGATTGATCTAACAATCACTCATTCCACTCTATTTATATTGACCGTTATCCTATTGATACTCACTTCTATCTATTATTATATTCATTCCTATAATCTACTTCATACAAACCCCTGTATACTTAGCGATTCTAGTGTATTAGCAAATTTCTCAGTCCGGTGGTAAGGGTTTTTTGGAATTAAAACAAATGCTGAACCTTGAAAAAGGTATTTTTACAAAGGAAGCTACGACAAAAATCTAGAGATTTAGATTTTTACAGCTCGAGCCTTGCTTATTATATACACCTTTTCAAATAACTCATTTCAATAAGTAGGAACTTTGGCTACATTCTTTTGCAGAGATAAAATTAGGCCATTAACGAGTATGAAATTTCATTATAAGATTCATTTTTTCAAACAGAAGCGTAAAGGAGAACATTAGCCCCTCCCCTACAAAGTCAGGTTTTGGGTCCCCTAATACTTGACGCCAGTCAAGCTTTGGGCCCTCTAGAATCCTGCCCCCCCCCCCCGCGATGAGGGAGTGAACGTTAAGCACCAGTTTTATATACTTTAAGACAAAAAAACAAACATTTGCATATGGAAAGAGTGGACCGAAATAACTGAAACTTGGAGAAATGGTACACCTGGTTCAGAGTTGCAAATGACCTAATTTTCAGCATCGCTTGAGCACGCGATGTGGTTCGGGCAACTTTCAAACAGTTCAGTTGGATAAAAAAAAGACATCAAATATCGCAGAAAATTTTTTCGACTCGCGCTGCTATGTTAGTTACACCGTTTCTCTTTGGATTATGCCTCAGAGCAAAGTTCGCGAGCATTTTAAGATACAGAAAGTTTGACAGAGACAGAATAATTTTGGGCTCCTAAAAAAAAGGATGATTTAATCTATGTATTTCATGTGGCATATTGATTGTAGTGATGTTACTGTTGTACCTTGTAAGCAAATGTGGATACAAGGTACATCTCAATGTCAATCAAGCTGTTGGAGGCCCACATTCATTTTCATGAATCTGTTGAACATTTACTTCTAGTCCAAAATTATAAAATAGAAATAAATGGCGACGATTAGATATTTTGTGTAGGATGATATGCAGAGTTCTGCAAAAAAGAAGGATCAATCAAATATACTAAATCAAGCTACTGCAAATTTTACACATCTATGAATAACGAGATCGTTTGAATTTTGCTTTGAGATATTTGAATGTATAAAGGCAGATGACGATTTCTTTTTATTGTGATACTTTATCTGACGTTGACGAAATAATTTTTTTAAGATTCTTGAAAGATTTATAACCACAATATATGAGTATAGGTAACAGAAAATTTACATAATGTTGCTGAAACTATATGCGATGATCCCAAAAATAGTGTTCAGTGCAGCTTAATGTGTGTGCCAACGTGTCAGTAGCTCTTTCTCTTTTATAAAGCCACTCTTTACAACATAGATCATATGAATAATGTGTATCTACTTATATTAAGCGAATGTACTTCATTTTTTAATAATAATTTTATTTTTGCTGTTTTTACGATAAACCGCAATTTATAAGCGAAATTCGAAGCTTTTTATTTATGCAAACAGAACTTTCTAACTGTGGGAAGCATTATGATCCGAAACACACTCTCGCAACCCAATTAGTTTATTTTATATTAAATTTTCAAATGTGTCAAAATTTTTGAACTTCAAGCTCACATGCATAGAAGTATTGTACACACATTAAACTGTTTCCTTTCTTGCATTAAGTTACTGTATAAATAATAACCAATGCTATTCTTTTAATCAAATATCTTAATTGTGCAAGTAACTTAGCGCATATTAAGGCATGAAATTTCAAAAGCAAACAAGTTTATATGAATCCATTCATTAATAAACACTTATTTTGAAACACTATGCAAAATTGATACGAAGTTCTTAAATAAGAAACATCACATATAAGTAGAATTGTCTCAAGTGTTTTCAGAAGAAACGTATATATACCTTTCACTATAAGCTTAAAAGTTTCTACTAAAGAATAGCAATTGTCTACAATAGAGTAGCATGATCATGATCGCGAGCTAGTAGCTATCGCTATTTCTACCGAATGGCGGGTCCGATTCCTGATGTTACTTAAAACCTACTGATTCCTAATGCCACTTAAAGCAAAGATAATGTAAATTACAACTGTTAAGATCCAGAATCCTCACAATGGCGCATTGGAATTCCATTGGTGAATGGGATTCCAACTCTTGTTACTGTCCTCCTCATTTGACTGTTGTTTAAAAATAGGAAGTAGGAATACAACGTAGTGTTGCTTCAAACAAAATACAACATTAATAAGTCCTCAATGTGCTATAGATTAAGGAAAAAGGTCTCACCCCAATCGATTTTATTATGAACATGAAAAATGTTAAGAATACCAGCAATACAATTTCTTTCGTACCTTAGTATTTAATTTGTTTTTAAATAATTTAACTATATATCCTTTCAATTGAAGTGGGAAAAAACTCTTTTCATGAGTGTGCCTTTTTCTCAAAATTTTCTCACTATATATAAAAAAAAAGTTTTTAACGACGTAGTAATAAATTTATAACGTACTATCACAACAATACCAACGTTCCAGATAACTTGCCAAATTGGTAGCCCCGATTTCACATGCGTCATACGCTCTGAATTGGTAACCATGTGCTTCGTTCCATATAATGTCGTCAATAGGGTTGCAATAGTACACTATTGCAAGGTATAGCAGAAAAATATCACAACAATTACCTGGACTGGAATCATTGAGTGAGAAGAAAAGCACTATCTCCTAACAAGACTTATTAACAATCAACGGAAATTAATACTTAACATTCCAGAAAGCTGCAGGTTTATCAAAACCTGAGAAATTTATCAATGAAGTGTTGGACGATGCAGCTTCAGTGATGAATTTAACTCAAGAGGAGCACCAAGAACAAATTTAGTGGAAAAAAAGAACAAATAAAAGTTACAGTTTTACAATTTGAGCAATGAGTATAAACAGTTATAAAATTTGTACAATGGGGGTTGGTCCACCGTTAGGAAGACAGGGATTACCCCCACTACAACAATTTTAAAAAAATAGATTATTCCACCATCATGTCATAAATAATACTAAATTGATTTTATTTTTAAAATATCTTGAGAACACTCACATAAAGGGAAAACTTTGGAATTACAACTAAGTAGAAAAAAATAGCACTGTATAAGAAAAAAAATGCAGCCCATGAGATTAATCAACTTAAAAAACATTCACAAAGAAAGACATGATACTCTGAACCTTTGCACAGTTTGATATAAAACAAAATATTAAAAAAGTACTTCAACCAAAAAATTGTATGACTTATCAAATACTTTTATTTCATATTAAAAAAAAAACTTAAAATAAACTTTTAAAACTGTTAAATATATTGTTCAGATTTTAAATTTTTACACATATTTGTGTAATTTCTTGTTTTCTAAGAGTATCAATTCATTTAATACATATGAAATTCAGTTTTCTATATTTAATTTTACAGAACTAATATATAAAAGGAAACTTACATTTTCACAAATTAGTAAAGCAGTTATTATATCTTTTGTCATTAGGCAAGTAATGTTGCATAAAATTACTTTTAAAAGTACTTTAACTGTATAAGTTAAAAGACATATAATTATTAGTATAAGCTAATATTCAAATGAAACATTTCCCACTTCATGCCATAAGGAAAAGAGAATATATATGTTTTATCTATCATATTATGAATGTAACTTGGTAGAATTTACTTTATTGAATATCACTACTATTTATCACAAATGCGAAAGGTGTCTGATTTCAGATAAAAAGAAAAAATGAAATGAAAATAATTTAAAAAAACTTTATTCATTGAATTTGTACAAATGGATAAAGTCCAATTTTTCTGTACAATTTGGGGAGAGAAAAAAAATCTTTTAAATAAAATGTTTCTCTAAAATGCAAACATTAAGGGGGGAAATTTTACTAAAAAGACTTCTCACTTCTCCTCTCTTCCCATTAGATTTAGGAATGTAGTATAAAAAGAATTGTATGAAAACAACAAAATATTATGTGGACACAATATTAGTGAAAGCAATTTGGAGATCTGAAACCCAACTCACATCACTAAAATATTTCACCTAACAAGCAACAAATTATAATTATGATTGAAAATTAGCCCCATAATTATGCACTTTGGTACTTAAAATAATGGAATATGTCGATTTGCAATAACTAAATCTTTAACATCCCTTAAAATTAAATGTCTATAAACATACCTTTATTTTTCTCGTGAGGAAAGGACTTTTATTTTATATGAGAAAACTGATTTAAAAATTTTTTTATCCACCCCAATAAGTAATTACATTGATCAAACCAAACGAAGTAGCTTTTCTAAAAAATATTCTTTGTAAATGTATCAGTATAAATACAAGTGTACATATATAATATTAAATAATACAAATGATACCTAACATTCAAATTTTCCAGCCATTATATGAATGCAAAGTACAGTATTAAAAATAACTGCTCATGAAAAATCAGAGCTTTGGCACGGATATAAAATACATGCATTACTCAAAAACAAAAAGCAGATCTATTAGACAAAATTAGCATTGATTATATTACTAGAAAAACAAAAACGTTTATTTCATTCAGGAGGAATCTATGGAGAAATATTGTTGTAATGCATATCAGAATTCCAGACAAGAAAATTCATCAAACAAATACTGTACAAATTAAAAAGCAATGTTTCATTTTTACAGATAAAAATTAATATTTGAAAACTATTATGTTGCACGTATTGCTTCATGAGATATGATGTATATAACCTAATGTATAATCATTTACATCTGCTTAGAAATTTTAAGCATTTGTCTTAGCTGGATTCTGTAAACACCACAAAAGAATTTGACATGAAAGCAGATTTTAAAAAAAATGCAGAAAATTCAAATGAAAATTCTTTTAAACAAGCGCAGAGAAACACCCAAGAGATACTGTATCAATAAGTATGTGCACAAAATACAAAGGTGTACAAAATTTTTTCATCAGAACATAAATAACATTAACTATAGACTTTTTAACTGTATAATTTCAATTCAAGAAAAAGAAATATATTTTTTAAAAAACTAACATTTTAAAATTATTTCATCACAAAAATGTTAAATATTTTATCTGAAGCTAATACTCAAAAGGTAAATTTTTAAAAAACTAACATTTCAAATGATTTAATAACAAAGATGTGAAGTATCTGAAACCAATGCTCTAAGGTGGTCCTAGAGATGATTCTACAATTTTAAAAAAACTGAAAGACAAATTATACAGGGAAAAGAACACTAACTAAAGATATTTTAAAAAATTAATACACATTTTTTAAAAAAATTAATATTTTAAATCTTTTTTTATAACAATTTATTTGAAGCTAATTTTCCAAGGTATGTTTAAAAAACTAACAATTTAAATATGGTTTCTTTATAACAAAAATGTTAAATACATGATCTGAAATTATAATGCTCATAGGCAATCCTACAATTAAAAAACTGAAAGACAAATGATAAAGGAAGAGAGCATGAAATTACATGATATTCCATTGATAGAACAATGCTTGTTATATACATCAGAAAACATATTTTTATAGTCGAAAATATTGTAAGTAATTTTGTAACAGCTACTTATAGTTAGCTGCCTTCAAACAAAAGGGGGGACCAATGCATTTCTTTTTTAAAAAAATGTTTTATACAGAACTTTACATACAAATTTTTAATTATTTGCAAATTTTCATGGCTGAAAATTTAAAATTTATCATAAAATATGAATTGAAAAGTAGACAAGAATAAATGTCACTGCCATCAAATATAAACAAAGACAGATCATGTGTTTATTCTTTTTTTAATAAAAGTTATAAATGGAAATATCAATTAACATTTAATATAAATACATTCATTCTAATAACGGAATAAGAAAACACACGATACAAAATTAAGTTTTTTAGATATTCAACATAGCAAAAATTTTTTTATGTCCTTTGAAGAACTTTAATATAATCTCTTCCTAGCACTATCTTGACTTCGCTGGAAAATTATTGCACCTCCGATGACACAAACACATATACCAAGAAGAGCACACACAATGATAAGGAATAATTTGGTACCAGACATAGGTGGAGGAGGGTCATCTACATGATCTACAAAAATAATGTACATATAAGAAAGCACTAAAAACAATTAGAATAAAAAAAACATTAAAATATACATATATATTTAATTCATTATCCTTTATTAAATCAGATCTTAGTATAAAGAAAACATGAATATCTTAAACAATTAAAGTACTTTATAAACTGTAATAACCACCTATAACTATTGGTATTATATGTAAATGTTAGTCACATAAATATTTGTATGTATTAGTTATCATTTAGAGCTTTCATAAGATGAAAAGTGTTAAAAAAATTAGGGAATTTCGAAAATCTTGCACAAGAATAAAATATTTATTGTGATATGCAGTAGATATCAGGAAAGAAATTAAACGTGACATTTCATTTATTTCCTGATATCTACTGCATATCAAGATTAATGTTTTACTCTTCATAGTTTAGGAACAAGATAAAAATTTTGCTTTTTACCAAATTATCAAAAAATTGTGACAAAAAGCAATATTTTAATTTTGTTCCTTAACTATGAAGCAGGCTATTGGCTAATAATCAATAAAATCTTTATTGCCAAGATATAAAATAGAATTAGTGATCTATTTCCTTTCATTAATATGTAATACATGTATATAAATGTTTGAAAATAAAACAAAGAAAAATTTAACCTCTGGGAGGAGTGAAAAATGCTGCAGCAGGAGCAATTTTGGAACGATCTTCTTCCTGAAATAAAATTATTGAAAAAGAGAGAGAAAAAGAATTAAACATTAAGCATATCAGCATTTTCAAACTTAAGAGAAAGTTTTTTTTATATGAATTCATAGTGAGCAAAAATAATGATAATTTGAACAAATATATTTTCAGGCACAAAATGATATTGAGTGAATTGTGGTTGTTAACATTTTTGTAAGTCTGTCGCATATTGTTGAATTATCAGGCAATAAGAATATTGATCTGAAATAAGAGTAAAAGCATAAGCCACTGTTTACCTTTTCATCTGGAACTTCCAATTCATACAAACGTATTGAAATTATGTCATGATTATCTGAAAAAAAAATATTTTTTAAAGCTTCATAAATTTCATTTTTTAAATAAAGTACAACTATGATACTGGAGATCGTTAAAAAAATCATAGGCATCCAAACGAACCCCTTAATTGGTTTAATTAAAAACCCCTTAAAATTAAAACAATCTCCCCCCTTTTTTTCATTCTATTAGGGTATGGTGCTTTTAATAATATGAAACAAAAAAATGCGACTTTTTTTTTCCATTTTGGGTAAAAAAAAATTGATCAGCTAAGGAGTTAAACTATTAATTACAAAATTGATAAATTTGGCTAGCTGGAAAATGTAGGCATTTTTTAAGTCTAAGAAAGCACAATATACAATGTAATATAAGAAATTTTTTTTAAAAAAAATTCAAAAAGTGGTAAATACTTGAAAGGAAAGGATACATATCGATAATTTTTAAAGTATATACTGTTTTTTTATTGCTGTGTGATTACTAATAACTAAATACAAAGATAAAAATTGGCCACTTTACAAGTAAATGGGAAATAAACATAATCTCATGAAACCAGTTTTAACTAAATGCACATATATAAGCTTGTCAGTGGAGAAAACATAAGTAATCAACAGTACAAACATTTAGTTCTTCAAAAAAAAAAAAGAGAAAAGATGTCATTTGATTTCAGGAAGTATTTAGGTTGCGGCACCACTCATAAGCTTGCATCTTATGTATCATTCATCAACGTGAAACGCGTTTACATCCCTTCTACCCTGTGACTCAGCTAAAGGCGTGGAAGGAGCTAACGGATCATACGACATGTTGAATTCCAATTATTTTATTTATCACTATAATCAACTCAGACATAAATAACTCTATATAAGATAATTCAAATCAATAATAGAGCAAGAGGAAGACGAGATTCGCGTTGGAGAGAATATATTCAATCATGCAGCTCTACCTTTAATATTACTTTACACAAAGCTTATGTATTTAATGACCACACAATTAGTTTAACATTCTAAGCATTGGCTCGATTTAAGACCACAGTACCTGAACTCGTGCAGTCTTCTATTTCATTCAAGTTGACATTAACACTTCTAGTTAGCTAATTATATCACGTTCTTGTTATATAAACTTCTGGCTTCCCTACTTTTTGTTTACATATACACTTCACTGCCACTTTGCTAAATATTCATTATTCACATCACTTCTCATCTACTCACAATTCACTAACTCTCAAACACGTGAAGAAGGAAATATATATTAAACTTAATTTGCATATCACATTTTCTTCTTTAAGGAGAAGATTGGTTAAAATTATTGGCCCAAAAGAATTCCCAAAAGGAGTTAGTCAAAGTTTGCAGTATAAATCCATCACAAATTAGCTGTAGAAAGCAGATTGTAGCATAAAAGTCCATTGGCTAGTATCATTGAACTTGATTTGATAATAGGAAGAACTAATGTTCACATAATTTGAAAGATTTTCATGGGCTACAGAAGGTGGGTGGTAAGTCAAATTGCCATTAGATGACTTATAAAATTTTTTAAGCCCATCTAGAAGGAAGTTAGGGGGATGTCAGCATGGGGGTTGGGAATTGGAATTACATAATTATGTCTGCACCTATATAATTTAGAAAAATTAAGGATTTCAAAGAATAAATATAAGGATAAATATATGTTAATACATATATTCCTCCTGAACATCAAAAAGGAACACCTAACATCAAAGAGTAAACTACCGTAATTTCGCACGTATAGTCCGCAGACACGATTTTATATAAAAAAAATTTTAAAATAGTCAGATAGTCCGCACCACCGGACAGTCCGCGGACTATACGTCCAAAATTACGTTGTTTTAATACGGCAATATTAATGCATTTTAGAAACAAAGAACTAAGTATAAATAGAAAAAAGTACTTCCTTACTAATATACCTTCAGAAATAAAACGCTAAATACAAATAAAAAACAGTGCTTACTAATTAATCACACATTCTACTACATTAACGAAAACCTTCAAAGTCCGATTCATCGGTATCAGAATAAAACAGTTCTAATATATTTTCGGGAAGAGTGTCCGAAAGTTCATTTTCAGCATCACTATCTTCACTGTCAGTGATTTCCTCGCCTTTTCACTAACATTCCCGGCTTTTATAAATCCCAATCGGATGGTGGACACTTTAACACTTTTCCAGGATTTATCGACACATTCGGCAACTTCAGTGTATGAAGCGCGTCTCATATTTCCTCCTTTTGTACAAGTATGTAAACCTTCCGACATCCAGTTCTCCCAGCAAGCACGTTCGTGGGACTTGAAACTTCTGTTCATGTTAATATCCAGAGATTGCAGGATTTTTGTTAAACCTCCTGGAATAACGCTTAGTTCAGCACCAATGTTTTTTTTAGCTTCCACCTTTACACTGTTTTTTATGTGTGCCCTCATGGAATCCATAATTAGTACTCCTTTGGAATTGAAAAAGGCACCTTCTCTCTTCTTCCAAACTTCTTGAAACCAATCGAGCATAATGTCCTTGTTGCACCAACCCTTTTCATTGCACCGTATTGTGACACTTCGAGGAAAATTTTCCTTGGGAATTGTTTTTCTCTTAAAGATTAAGAGCGGCTTCAACTTTGTGCCGTCAGCACAGCAGGCGAGCATCACTGTGAAATGGGTCTTTTCTAGACCAGTTGTTGTTATTGATAATACTCATTCGTTCTGCACTATGCTCTATGGTTTACTATCGATACATACGAATGTTTTCTCAGAATCTCGCGCTTTTTTTTATATTTGATCATCGGCAGTTCACGACGGCGTGTTTTTTAAATTTCGACGATTTTAACCGTGAACAACCAGCGTATTATCCACAGCTTCAAAAATTCGCATTTTAAACACAGATAGTCCGCAGACCATACAAACGAAATTACGGTAATATAATTAAAAAATATTTAAAGTTCATTACCTAACAAATTAGAAAAGTAACCTATAGCACCAATATCAAATCATTACTCACCAGACAACTCTCCTGTGGTGGCTGAAGCACCAAAGAAATAGCCAGTTGGAAGTCTCACTTCTTTAACAGAAAAACATTCTTTCCAAGAATTTTTTCCTTCATTATCAACAGCCACCTAAGAATATTTTTGAAATTTATGCCCAAACAGATTCAAAGCAATATTAAGCAATATCTTAAATAAAAATAAATATTTCTTGGACAATTTTGTGTTTTTGAGTCAACTTTTCCATCCCTAAAAATGAATAAAGATTATAAGCTCGTCTTTCTAAAACTGCTTTCCTAAGCCAGTGACTTTAAGATCACACACACACAAAAAACCCCAATGGCTAGTCTTGTTCTTTCATTTTTAGCTTAGGAAGAAAAAAGTTAATTATAAATTTTGTTGAATTGACTACTTTATAACAAAAAAATATTCTTAAATCCAAGCAAGATTTATCACAGCCACCCTCAAAATATTGAATGAAGATTACAGCCCAACAGGGTTATATGCTCCATCAAATCAAATAAATTGTTCCTTAATATACCTTAGTTATCTAGTTTCTCTTACAAATTGACTCTTCTCTGTTGGAAGTTTGCTAAACACTGCTCTAGTACTTTAAAAATCTTTATCTGGTTTGTTCATCAAAACATACTGATTTCTTAAAAATTTGTTACAGTCACATTATCACTTTAAAGTGATTTTTAAAATAAATACATATAAAAATAAATACAACACATACATTTGACACCAATTAATAAATATTACTCATGAGTAAATAATTACAGAATATGACCTTTTCAAAGAAAAACACAATATTTACCGTTAGTACATCTTTTTCATAACGTATAGATAAATGGGTATCATGATCAGCATTCCTGAATTTTGCTTCACATCCAGCTAATTCAGTATGTGTGCCATCTCTATCATGATCATAATGCAAAGATCCATTATTAATCATAGCAGAAATATATGGATGCCCATGCTAAAAAAAAAAAATCAAAACTAATTCCCAATTCCCAACTATTACTAATATGCAGTTTTAAGCACCAATAAAATTCTATAACTTCATTGTTTCCATACTATATTGGAAATGCATTTCAGAAGAAAAAAATTAAATTTCGAGGTTCATCTGGAATAAAACAATTTGGTTCCCAAATTCTTAAAAATATAATTTCACAGCTTGCCTTTACATACATGCATATAAAAATGATAATATTCACCTTTAATCGTTGTCAATAAAAGAGTTCCAAATTATTCACACTAAGATTTCCCCTTCTAAAATAAATTCTTTAAAAAAGTGATATCGAATTTAAATGAAACAGTATCTTTTAAAATTAGTATAAATCTTAATGGTATCGTCAGGAACCCTTCCATATAAGAAAACACTTCAAAATCAAATTAATCTTCTTAATTTGCAACTTTTTTCCCATAATATCTCTTGTAGTAAGTTAAAATGATATAAACAAGGAGAAACCTTTGAACACCAATATACTAATTGCAAAATATGATATTAAAGGAAAAAGAATTTTCTTCTTCCAGTTAGGAAAATTATTACATTCATCTCACTTAAAAGCATAAAAAACTTTTCTGAAGGCCAAAATGTTCACGTCGATTACCTTTTAAACAAGAAATTCAAAATAAAAACAATGTAAAATATAAAACTAGATTATAAAAATTAATACTTATCTTTGAAAAGTAAGTTATTTAGATAGCAAAATATCAGTATAAAAAGGAATCTGCTATTATGTTGGGTTTTTTTAATTAAAAAAAATCGATTTATGAACTAATATCCAAAAATTGTACTCTCTATGAACACATTTATAGCAATTTAACAAAAAGAGATTTAAAACTCAAAACATTTTCAATTCCTGAAATTATTAAAACAAATTACCACTACAATATTTTTGAAGCATAATTCATTTTAGGCACCCATTTTTTTAATCTAAATGTCCTGCATAGTAGATTTGTGTCAAACAATGAAAGCGCAAGTTTACAGTAAATTAAATCACACTATTAAATTGAATAATTCAAATCAGTATATTTTTCCAAGAAAATTTAAAGAGATTCAATATCACTTATTTTCACTTCATTAAAATAAAATAAAGCAGTAAACAGAATACTTGTGAAAGAAATTAAAAGGACTTACATTGTGAGGACCATTTTGATTAGCATATGTATCCAGAAAAATGCCTAATCCATGGAAGTAGTCAAGACTGCCAAACACAGAGCCTTAAAAAAATTAATTCTTGAAGCAATTTTTTTGTATAAGCAAACAGACAAACAATAAGTTACAGCAACAAATTTATTACCTGTTGCAAGAGGCTGCTTTGCATACCAAATAGCTAAGCCATCTCCATACAAATCCTTGGCTTTTCCGAATATTTTAAAATGCACTTGAAGCTCCCAATTCTTAACCATGCACGGCTTAAAAATACATATAATGATTTCTTTAGAAGATAATTCTTTGAAACACAAACATATTATTCAGGTACTTATTTACACTGAAGCTCTGTGAAGCACCAATTTTATAAGTTACCATGTTTACTCGAATCTAAGCTGCAATTTTCCCCCAGTGTTGAAGCAATTGAAAATTGAGTGCAGCTTAGAATTAAAGACAGAAAAATTCTTGGGAATGGGAATTGAACATAATTCTGATGGTTAGAGTATTTATAATAGGCATTGGAAAGTTTTGAATACTAATAAAATAAATGAATTATTCATTTATTAGTTCTCATTTTAATTTTTAAAAATTTCTTAAATATCTGGTATCCATAGACCACTTATACTGTTCAGTTTTTCACAAAAATTGATTGAGAATTAGGGGTGTGGCTCAGCTTGCAACAGCAGCTTAGATTTGAATAAATACAGTAATAAGCATCCATTCATTAGAACAATCTACAACATAACAAAAAATTCACATAAAAACCCTTTTTACTTAATGATTTACATCTATTTTAGAGACTGTGTGAGCAAATAATCTTATATTATAAATTTCAAAACCTAAATTATGGTTTAATAGAAAATTACTGTCTTTCTTTGTTTGTGCTCATCATTTATGTTTCTTTAACCAAATATTATACTTAACTACAAAAAACTTTACATGTTAGATAACGTAAAATTTTACTCCTCCTCAGAAAAAAAAATCACAACAATTTAAAAGATTAACTGTTGGAATTCTGTAACATGCTATATTTTAGATCAAGAGGAGTGGCACTCAAACCATGGTAAGCATACCTACTGTAGGGTACATTTAACACTTAACCAACAGACCATTTCATACATACCTATTTCTACCACAAGAGGCCACAGATGGCACATGTTCAAAAAGTTACACATTAAAAAATACCCTTTAGTTCAGTTTAGTGTACGGATAAAACATCTTTCTAAACAACAATCCCATCTTTTTTTACTAAATTGAAAGAAACAAAAATCTTAATGATATGGGACAGTATGTTAAAACGTTAAACACTTCCTTTCCAAATATATATATATATACCCTTTCCTAAAAGAAAATAACATTTAATTTTGAAATCTTCATAAAAATTCTGAGTGTTACAAATTTAAAAAAAGATTAATACATTACATTAAAAGTATAATATTTAGAAAAGCATACATACCACATTATTCCATATAGCACCATTTTTACTTTGCAGATCAGGTGTTAAGCGTATATAATTGCTCGTTATCATAACAGACCCAATGAAGTCCCAGAATGGTATGGATATACCAGATGCTGGAAAAATAAGGTTAAATTATGAAATAAGTAAATTATAAATTTAGAAATGCATTTTTTTTGTTGCAATACAATGACAACTTCTTAAATGACCATTAAATACTAAACCAAGGCTTATTCTAGATCTTAAAATGGGGGTATATGATTAATAATGGACATGTATTTAAAAACAGGGTGCTAGTTTGATATCACAGGGCAGGAGTTAAGTTGTTGTTTATGTTCGCCAAGATGGGCGATAAGATTTCAATATGGTTACCTTGATATTTTTATCATCTGGCGATGTGGTTGCCATGGAGATAACGTATATTAGAAATAATTTTTATTTGGTCTGTTCCCGGGGTAATCCAATTAATTTCAGACGATTTTAATTCAATTTATCTTTTACAATTTACCATTTTCATTGCAATTCCAAATCAACTTCTCATTTCCTGTTTTTTTTAATGTTATTTTCGAATAAGGATATTTCTAATATCATTAGTGAGTACTAGAACATTTTTTAAAAAAAGAATGAGTGTTGTTTAATTATTGCTATAAATCGTTTATTTTCACTTTGTTTTACTTTTTAAAAATGTTTTTTTTTAACGTTCCTTGTTCGCTGAAATTCATTGAAGCAACTTGCAGTTTATGGAACATAGCAAGTTTTCAGTACTTTTTAATTGCTATTCATTATAAACTTTAACATATATTATGTAATTGCTTTATTTATAATATAATATAAAAATACAATTATTATTATGTGCAATAATCATATAATATTCGTTATTTGTAATAATTTTTATTTTATTAATATTATTACATGTGTTATTTATTTAAAATTATTATGTTATTTATTTCCAAGTATTATGTTATTTATTTCCAAGTATTATGTTATTTATTTATAACTATTATTTTGTTATTTATCTATAATGTTAAGTGAGTATTCTTATATATGTACGATTCTTATTATATTACAATACCAAGATTATTTTTTTAGAAAAACTATTAAATTATATTACATAATTGTTTTTAAATAATTCTATATGAAATAATATCTATTACTCCTGCTAGTTTGATATCACGGGGCATCGCGCCAAGTTGTTGTTTATGTTCGCCAAGATGGGCGATAACATTACAAAATGGTTACCTTGATATTTTTATCGTCTGGCGATGTGGTTGCCACACACATGGAGATAACGTATATTAGAAATAATTTTTATTGGTTCTGTTCCCGCGGTAATCCTATTAATTTCAGACGATTTAATTTCTATTTCTTTTACAATTTAACCATTTTCATTGCAATCCGGATTCAAATTATATTTCAGTCTTCTGTTTTATTTAATGCTATTTTCGAATATGGTTTTTTCTAATATCATTGGTGAGAACTAGGATATTTTTTTTAAAAAAAAGAATGAGTGTTATATTATTAATTATTCATATAAATATCGTTTATTTTCAATTTATTTTACTTTTTAAAAATGTTTTTTTTTTCGTTTCTTGTTCGATGAAATTCGTTGAAGAAATTTTCAGTTTTTGGAACATAGCAAGCTTTCAGTACTTTTTAGTTGCTATTCATTATCAATTTTAATATATATTATGCAATTATTTTATTAATATAAAAAAATTATTCGAATATGTAATAATCATATAATATACGTTATTTGTAATAATTGTTATTTTATAATTATTATTACATATGTGTTATTTATTTTTATTATTTTATTTATTTCTAAGTATTATGTTATTTATTGACAATTATTAATTTGTTGTTTTTTATAATTATGTTAAATGAATATTCTTATATCTGTACGATTCTTATTTATATTACAATAGGATGATTATTCTTTTTTATAAAATCTATTAAACTATATTACGTGATTATTATTATATAAAATAAAAAGTAATACACCGTATGAATATCTAATAATTACTATTTAGTATTATATGATTATATATATAATAATTTCTATAACATTATATTACAAGATTATTGTATGCTGCATAATATTACTATTAGTAAATATGGTTTTTTTATAATATTGATATTAATTATTTATTGATCTTGGTTAGTCTGAATCTATTCCTAAATTCTTCATTTGAAATCGATTTTAATGCATTTCAAAACAATTCTTTAAAATTATTTTCCTGGCGAGTCTTACCGCTAGGCCGCCATCTTGGATTTCATTCCAACGACATGCACTGCTTGGCGTGATTCTTAATCGCGCTGAGCAGCGTTTGGTGCCTTGCCCCATGATATCAAACTAGTTCCAAACAAAATTAAAAAATTATTAAAGGAACCTAATTTGATATAGTAGAACTATTACGCGGCAAGTAGTGCTTGTTGTCATATATGGAATCCAAAATGGCGGCTTAGCGGGAACAAATCGTCGGGAAAATAATTGTAAATAACTGTTTTCAAATGAAGAATATAGGAATAGATTAAAAATAACCAATATCAATCAAAAATGAATTTCAGTATAATATAATACGAATTATGGAACTCTAGTTTGTTATCCTGGGTCTAAGCGCCAAACACTGCTTGGCGCGATAAAGAATCACGCCAAGCAGCGCATGTCTTTGGAATGGAATCCAAGATGGCGGCGTAGAGGAAAGCGATCGTCAGGAAAATAATTTTAAAGAACTTTTGAAACACAGTAAAATCTATTTCAAATGTAGGATGAGATTGAGAATAACCAAGATTAATAAAAAAGTGAACATCAATATAATCTAAAAAAATATTTACTGATAGTAATATTATGCAATATATAATAAATAATTTATAATATAATTTTATAGTAATTATTATATATACTATTAATGTAATATAAAAAAGTAATAACTATTATATATTCATATAGTATGATTTAACAATAATTATTTTATTTTATAATAAAAATCATATAATATAAATTAATAGTAATTATAAAAAAAAAAAGTAATCACATCATATTGCAATAAGAAGCATACATAAGAATACTCATCTAACATAATTATAAATAACAAAAAAATAATTATGAATAAACAACATCATAATAAATAAATAACATAATACTTATAAATATCATCATTATAAATAAATAAATAATTATAAATAACACATTAAATAATTATAAGAAATATAATAAAAAACATATATTACAATAAACGAATATTATATGATTATCCCATATAATAATTGTACTTTTATATCATTAATAAAATAATTACATAATGTATATTAAAATTATTAATGAATATCAAACAAAAAGTACTGCAAGCGTGCAATGTTCCAAAAACTGCAAGTTCCTTCAACGAATTTCATCGAACAAGCAACATAAAAAAATATTTTTAAAAAGTAAAATAAAGTGAAAATAGACGATAAAAATTAATAGCAATAATTAAAAGTACAAAACTCATTCTTTAAAAAATAAAATATCCTAGTACTCACTTAATATATTGGAAATATCCATATTTGAAAATAGCACAAAATAAAACAGAAGACTTTTATTTTGCAAGATAGAGCAAATGCAATAAAAATGGTTAAATTGTAAAAGAAATCGAATTGAAATCGTCTGAAATTAATAGGGTTACCACGAGAAAAAGCCAAAAAGTATTTTTAATATACGTTATCCCCATGGCAACCACACATTGCCAGATGTTAAAAATATCAAGGTAACCCTATTGTAATGTTATCGCCCATCTTGGCGAACATAAACAACTAAGCATGTAGACCGAGGATATCAAACTACCACCAAAATTATGTGTCAGTAATAATTGTATTATGTAAAAAAACCATAAAATTCAGCATATAACGTGCACCCCTATTTATATGAAAAAACCTGAAATGTAGTGCTCAATACTCTTATGTGATTTGAAGTCATTTATTTGAGGTATTATTTCAAGTATGTTCACAAGAAATGTCATTTCTTTTATATGAGCAGTATTTTGATCTATGTAGAAGTCTAATTTTTTTCTATGCTTATCTTTTCTTTATTTTTAAAGCTCTCACTTTATACCTGGTGTATAACATGCACCCATACATTTCAATGTTATTTTTTGTGTTAGAAGTGCGCATTATACTGCGGATGTTATGGTAATAATAATAATCATGTAATATAATTTAATAGTAATTATAAAAAAGAATAAAAAATAATAATCATAATGTAATATAATACACTCACAATATAACTATAACTAAATAACATATTTATAAATAAAAAAAATAATTATAAATAAATATAATTATACATAGTATATAATAATTGTATAAATACATGTAGTAAAATTAATAATGGAAATCAATTAAAAAGAGCTGATAACTTGCAATTTTTTAAAAACTGCGAGTTTCTGCAATGAATTTCATCGAACAAGGGTCTTTTAAAAATGCATTATTAAAAAGTAAAATAAAGTTTCAAGGTGAGATGTGCAGTACTATCATTAAAAGCAGTCTCATAGTCTTTTAAAAAGATATTGTCTTACTTATTGATGATATAAGAAATATCCTTATTCAAAAATAGCACAATATAATTCTGAAGCAGCTAGATTGAAAAGCAATTGCAATAGAAATGGTTAAATTTTTTTAGAAATTGAATTAAAATCCTCTGAAATTAATAGGGTTACCACGAAAAAAACAATAAAAATTAACTCTAATATTCATTATCTGCATGGCAACCTCATTGCCAGACAATAAAAATAACAAGGTAACTATACTGTATGCCCATCTTGGCAAACAAAAAACTTGGTGCTTAGCCCCCTTATAACAAAAATTAGCATCTTATATTTTTTTCAATTTATGTGTAAAAAAAAACGCACTAAATGCTGATGTTCTACTTATGTTCCAATGTAAGAAATCACATAAAAAAAAAAAATTGGGGAATGTTTTTTCTCTCTCTAGTTCTTATGAGTTTAAAGTCAAATTTAATAAAAATTTGTTTGTGTTTTTCCCAATCATAGTCCGGCAGTTAAAAGGTTGATGGATGAGGAATTCTGTAAAAAAATGTTTAGTAAAACATTAAAAATTACTCAATATAGCAGCAAAATATTTATGTCCCAAACTTCCTAGCACACCAGCAACAATGGAAACTTTAGTTTTTATTCAATCAGCTATTTAAAAAAATGAGAGAAAATATTCCCCAAAGTGCAGAAGAATGAGAACTTGTCAGGAAAGTAGAAATTCAATATTACAACAATCTGATTTCATTTTATTTTACATCACACTCTGAAGCAAAAAGTGCTATTGGCGATGAACTTCATAAATTTAAAACAGTCTGGATGATATCTGAGCTGGTAACCCAGCCCCCTCCCCCTTCCCCATTTCTACTTCCAAGCCAACAAGAGGACTTTCAGCCTTGACAGATTCAATATGAATCAGGCCCTTTACACATAAGATCTTCAGTGGCATTAAAGACTCAAACTCGCAGCTCGACAACGCCAACCAAGGGTTCACAACCATGGCCACTCGACTACTGTGTTGTCACTATAATAATTTGAAGCATACATTAAATATATTGAAAGAATGACTATTCAAAGAAAGAGTATCTATATATAACTGAACCATTCATTAGATTTCTGAGGATATAACTCCATTAAAAATCTAAGAACATCTAGAGAAATTATTTCAAACAGTGAAAAAGTGAAGACAGTTATAGAAGACTGGTACTAAATCTTGTTTTTTCAGCATTAAAAAAAATCAGCTAAAGTGAACTATCAGGACCTCTCTAAATTTGGCAATATTGATATATCTGAAGACAAGTAACTTACAAAAAATATTGATAGCTTAATCTTTTTCAACAGTCAAAAATTAGTAGTTTTATTCAAAAAGTTTAATCGAATTACTCTAGCTAGAAAATAACTTTCAAAATCTGAATAACTTTTTGACTAAATGTTTATTACCTAATGCTTTTATTTGATTACAATAATTATGTATTATTAATTTATATTAAATTTATCAAAACATTCAAGTTCAGAAATTTAATTATGTGTGTGTGTGTTTGTTTAACAGTACATATAAGATAACATCCAAAGTCCAAGTTCCTGAAAAAATTTGCTACTTTTCTTGTTACATGGATTATATTTTATTCACAAGAAAAAAAAAGTTTCATTCCTCTGAAAGTACCCATGGGTGAAAAAAATCCCCCCATATAAATTGTTTTTCTACATTATTAAGAAACTGAGTTACAAGTAACACTGGTTTTTCTTGTAATCTTTTATGGCATCATCAAGGATATCAATATTATCAGATATTTATTTTTGTTAAGTACATTGTTAACTGCATAACAAAACTGATCAAGGGCAATATTTTACTCAGGACACAGTAAGTTGTCTAAAATTACTGCATGAAATTTTTATTCAGTGTTAAGTAAGTAATTTTTATTCAATGTTATAATTTCAGTTTCTAGTGAAACAATTATAAGCTGAGGTAAGAAATAAATATTTTATAATTGTTTTAAATAATTTTATAGTAATATGAAGACAATTTCACAATATGGTGTTCCCCCAAAAATGATGAAGTAGAAACTCAAACATCATATCAGAAATATTAACAGGCAAAGATTACTAGTTGGAATTAGGATTTTCTCTCATTGAACCTTATGATTAAAAATACCCAATTTGCCATACAGTACAAGGTAAATAATATTAGAAATACTTGACAAAAAGGTTAAGAAACATGTTATGGTTACATTAAACAGTTTATGATAGTTTAACAGATTAATGGGAAATATTCCAAAACACTTGTTTTCTTGCAAAAGGAGAAAAACCAATTATTATTCTCATTTAAAGCATGTTTAGAGTGTAAAAAATTATAATCGAACAAAATGCTAAAGATAAGATAAACAAGATCACACATATATTTTACACAGTTCTCAAAAAAATCTGAGATTTAAATATTACTACATTCGCAAACAATACAATGGAAATTAAGTTACCTTGGTATGGTTTAACAACGGAATGTTCACGTTTCAAGTAATCATTCGTATTCCAAGCAGCGAAAATTACTGATGCACACAATAAATGAAAAAAAATTGATAAAAAAGGGCAGATTCTCATGATGCCGGTAGATTTTTTTAAAAAATTAAACACGAATAGAAAAACGCTATGAAATAAAGACAAGAACTCAATGTAATATAAAGTACTAAATTTTGGAATTCATAGCAGAGCAATTTTCATCACAAATAGGAAATAATATTAAGGTAGAGGAAATAGTGACTATAAATCTACGAATGTACAGATATTGATACTTGATGGACTCTAGAAAAAGTAACCAATAAGATGTTGCCAATCAAGTGTTGCCAAGCTTTGCTTTATTTTCCCAGAATAAAAAAAATAGGACAAGCTTTGCCGTACAGCTTAGATAGGACAGATAAAAGGAACAAACAAGACCGGACGTGTAATGCGCAATTTTGTTGGAGGCACCTATTCCTATAATCTACAAACTAGGGTAGGTTACTTTTGTATTTTTGGCTTCTTTTTGAAAATCGCCAAGTTCATCGTTGGCTTAAACATAATTAATCCTACTAAAAAATCATTCTTGCTGTAGCGCTCATTCCGTGAGGTTGATTCGTTATCAAGCGGTTACTATTATTACGATATTGAATATTTTTATATTATTGTTTTTTATTGTGTTGAATTGTTTTATTTATACTCTTTTTTTCAATTAGTGTGTGGTTCTTAAATAACAAAATTGAAATTTTTTATTTTGTATTAATTTTCCATTTTTTAATTGAATTATTTTATTTAAGTGGTTACTATTATTGCTATATTGAATTTATTTATAATACTTTTTATTTTTTTATTTTTACTGATATATTTTGTAATTATAATTTTGTTTTATTTTATTGTGCTATTTTTTATATTTTATGCTTTGATTTTATGCATGTTTAATTTTTACTTCCAGGGCCTTCCTAGTTTTTGTTAAGTGACTGTTCGATTGTTTTTAGACTTTCATTTTCTGTAAGTTTTAAAATAGCGTTTTTTAGATTTTCCAGGTATCTAACATATTTGTAGATAAATTTTATTTTCTGGCTCTGCCGTGGAACTGTCCATTTCACCGATCTCGTCAGTGTTAAATTTTTTTCGAGAAGACATGACCACCATGATAAATCTGTTTAAATATGAGGTAAGTGATTCTATAATATTATCAGATTCCCAAACTTCGTTAATGAGTAATACGTATTTTAAAGATCATGAGGTTCGTAGCAAAATCGGTTATGAAAAAGAGAAAAAAATATATAATAGAGATTCATTTAAATATTTGAATTATTATAATAGTAAAAGTAAAAGATCAATTTGTTTTGGAGGAGCACCTGTTAATGAAGGGTATTTAAAATGTTCTATATTTTGTAGAAATACTTATTTTTCTTCACAATCATTTGCAAATCACCGTAAAGTATGCGAAGGATATAACATTATTAAAAGTGATAAAATAGAGGAACAAGGGGTGGAAAAATCATTATTTGAATGTAGTATCTGCCCCCAAAATTTTTTATATGAATCCCAATTAAAGAGACATATAAAAATATGTTCAGATTTATCTTTGCCTTATCCTTGTCCATATCCTGAGTGTAACTGTAGATTTAGGTATTTAACGCATTCACTAACTCACGGAAGTGAGATTCATGGAATAGATATGACTATAAAGGAATTAAGCTTTACAGATAAGTTAAGTTTTCAATTATGGTTAGAGCACGAAGGAACTAAAACTTTTACATCTTTCAAAAAACATACTGGAAGTAAAAGAAATGAAATTAATGTTTATTCCTATTACAGTTGTCAATTTTCTAAAAATGAAACTTCAGAGACATGTAAAAGAAAAAGTAGTCGTAGGAATATCAAAGGTTCAATTCCACCCATTGAATGCCCTGCGCGAATAATCGTTTGTGACAAAGGCGAATGAATCAATGTAAAATATTTTTCAAAACACAATCATGAATTGTGTCCTCAAAACATTAAATTTCAACCAATTAAAAAAACTTGTAGGGAATTCATTAAAGCTAACCTTCAAATGGGTATTGAGAAATCTAAAGTATTAGAATATGTATGTGGTAATAGGGAAATAAGAAGTGATCGAGATAAATGTCTCATTAAGGAATCCTTTTTAACAAACAAAAATTTATCATACTATGTTAATTCTTTAAAATCACTTTCCCAGCCTCATAAAAAAGATGCTGTCTCTGTCGATATTATAGTTAACAAATTACAAAAAGAAACTTATAATTGTGTTCTTTTATATAGACCCCAAGGGCAAGATACAGTTTATGGACCAACTAGCTCAAAAATGTTACGTAATAATTCTTTTGCAATTGGCTTACAAACAGCGGAACAAAAAGAAATCATGGTTAAGAACTGTTCGAAAATATATATATTATGTATCGACTCCACACACCAAACTAATGAGTATTGTTTCTATTTACTAAATTTAATTGTACCAGATGAATATGGAATAGGTTACCCAGTTGCTCATTTTATTACAAGTAAATTAGATGCGTTAACAATGTATTGTTTATTTGACAGTTTGAAAGAAAGTGTGCCCAATTTAAAGTATGCCCATGACTGATGATGATAGAACAACTGGTCCTGCATTTAAAAAGGTATTTGGTGAAGGTGTTAAACATTTGCTTTGCAAATGGCACCTTCATCGCGCGTGGAAAAAAACAATTAAATAATCTTGTTTCTGGTTTAGAAATTAGAAATGAAATTTATGCTTCTTTGGTAGTGCTCTTAGAAGAAACAAATTCACTAAAGTTTAAACAAATGATGGAAAATTTTAGAGTTACATTTGTTAATAAAGAGCCTGCTTTTATTAAATATTTTGATGATTATTACTATAATAGAACAGATTTATGCAGTATGTCACATCGTCAATTTCCACATGCCTATACTGATACAAATATGTATTGTGAATCTTTTCATAATAAATTAAAAACCAGTTATTTTAAACGTAAATTTAATCGCCGAGTGGATAATTTAATCGATACATTGTTAAGAATAGAGAATGATACATATTTATCTCATCAATACAGAATTATAACCGGCACTCCCACCAGTGTTTATCCTCCAACATATTATAAACGCCACAACAATGGTCTAAGGATTCCTGATGGAGATATTTGTGTTAAGTCAACAAATTTTTCATGGTTAGTGAAATCGCAGACAAACGGCGATGTATTTTACGAAGTCAAAAAGATTGCGGAAACATGTTCAGATAATGATCAGTGCTATTGTAGGTGCATAAAACAGGCGTGTTTATCTTTGTGCATGCATTTGTATACTTGTGAATGCTCTGATAATCATGCACTCTGTAAACATATTCATAAAATTCATTCCTTAATGGTTCGACAGATCCCTTCCTTTGAAAATATTTATAGTTATAATGAAATTACCGAAGATGTAGAATGTATTCCTGGTTCAGTCCCTTCTGTAACCCTTGTAGAAAGTTGCATTGATTCTTCTGTTGAAGAAACATGTGATGATGAAAGAAAAATCCGCGAGACTGAACTTTTACTTGTTAAATTAAATAGTTTAATAACAAGATAAAGTAGTTATGAGAACTCTTTCGTCATATCTAAGTAGTCATTTAAAAACAATGGTTTCAATGTGTGAATCAGTTAAAGAGGAGGGGAAAGAAATTAAACTTGAAAATTATTTATCTGATCTCAATTTACCTTCCCAACAACATTTAAGTAAGCAATATACATTTAAACGCACTAGTAGAGTTAAAAATGTGAAAAGGAAAACTTTAGAATATCCTTCCTTACCTGTCAAAAGAGAAACAGACCTTTTAAGCTGTAGCCGTTCGATAATACTAAATTCAAATAGTGAGTGCAGAAAACTCACTGAATCTTTTACGCCTGAAATAGGCTATGTACCTGATTGTAGTCAAGTTGTTTTATATATACAAGACATTCAACTACGTTTTTTTTTTAGTTAAAATCTTTGGATACATATATATCAGATGAGGAGGTAAGTAATTTATCGAAAAAAACAAATTTTCGTAATGGATGGCTTTACGATAGTATAATTGATGCGTTTAATTTAAAAATCATGCAGGGGAAAGATTGTTTTGCGGCAAAATGTTACCATACACAAATTCTAGAAAGTGGAGGTAATCTTGGAAACTTTTTCTCCCAGCAAACTTAATGCCGCGGAATTCCTTTTCATCCATATTAATGTCTCTTGTCATTGGGTTTTATTGGTTGCTAATTTAAGTCTGAAGAAGTTAAATTTTTATGATCCCTTAGGTTTTGGAGCTGAAAGTAAGTACGTTAATCTGATAGATTTATGGAGGAAAAAATTAAATATTTTAGTTTGTGAAGAACATGACTGGCCTGTTTCTTATCCTCTTCATGTGAGACAGACTGATAGTATGAATTGTGGTGTTTTCATATCATACTTCACAAAGAGAATATTAGACAAAAAGAACGTTGTTGATACTTTTGATACAAATGAATTTAGAAAATTCATGTATAACTATTACAGGTGAGTGTTTAAATAATGTTAAATATATTAGATCAAATGACATTAATGTTTGTTTGCAATGCAAGCAAAATCATACATCAAGTAATATATTTTAATTATATATAAAATGGTAACAGTAAAATGCAATTGTGTGTCCTTTTTTGTTGCATAGAAACATTTATGAAGATGTGCTATTTTTGTTTCTAGTGATGAATCAGCGTTTGATATGCTATAGTTATTTACTTGTTTTATACATGCTTTAAATCAGGGGTGGCCATGCTGTGGGGAAGAGTGCTACTTTCAATTTTTCCAACAAATAAAGATGTTAAAAGAATTTTATTTATATATGGGATTTTTAAGCAAATGGAACATTTCTTATACAAGTCTCCAGTAGTGGAAATTTAAAAATAATGTAATAATTAAAGCAAAAGTACAAGTTTTATTAAACAGTCAGTTACTGTTTAATATGGCTCTTAATTTTTTTTTATCAAGTCATCCATATTAGAATTAGTTCTTGAAGATGCTTACAAAGTTATATTCTTTTAGGTCTATGTCAGTTGATTGTGAGAAATTTTTGTTTTAATAGTAGGTTCGTTATAGGAAATATTTATTCACAAACATGTGTTGGTACAAATATTTAATACTCAATATAGTTCAGATAACTCTTAAGTTGAAAAATATTCTTCACATTTGCATTTCTGTGTAGTATAGTGTGGTAGGTCAATAATTTCGATTTGGATATGATGTGTGTATCAAATAGCATCTTCTAGAGAAATTAAAAAGAGATTTGTGAACAGATGAGTGCTTTTTTTTATCATCTCGGAAAATCATTAAACCTAGTACTGAATTAATCATGCAAAATAAATATTAAATTTTTAAATACATTATATAGCTGGGAGCATTTTTAAATTTCGTAAATAGTTCCTGCAATAATATGAAATATTTTAAACTTTTTACTCAAAAATAGAGACAAAAAAAGTAAAAATTTATTCACACAAAAACATACATGACCAACTAGGGTCAAAATAAATATTTTTCCTGTTTCTAATCTTAAACTTAAATTATTTAGATGTCCTGTAATATCAGTAGGATAATCTAAAATAGGGCAGTTCATTGTTTTCTTCCGGATATTTGTAACACAATCCCTAAAATAACAAAATAAAAAGTGAGATCGTTTCGAAAATCAGAGCACACAATAGTGTGTTCTTTACATGAGACAGTTTTTTATGGTAAGTCAATTAAGTGTGTTTAAAATAAATTTTGAGGATTTTATTTATTTATATAATCTCGTTTCAATAAAACGGTAAAAAAAGGTTTTTCATTTTTGTATTTTCAATTTTCTTAAATTTTTCAGTAAATCTTCGCGTGCCACTGTTACAACTTTGCCATGCCGCGGGTTGTCCACCCCTGCCTTAAATATTTATGATTTTTCAGGTTGCTTATCATTTGTTCTGTCTATCAAACCAGATGAATGGTGTAAATATGTTCGCTCATTAGAAATCCTTGAACGACTTTTTGATTCTATGAAATAAATGCTAGATGGGATTTCCAGCTGTGGTGACATGTATATTACTACTGCATCACAGTTGTGAAAGACTTTCTAAAGCATCACAAATTTTTACAAACTAATAGGTAAGTATTATGTATTAAGAGAAAATTTGTTAATATATTTTTTAGTTAAAATAGCACTTTCTCCAAAATCGTTCAAAAAAATGTGGTTTGAGTTATGAAAAAAGTGGCGTATTCCATCTTATGCCAAAATCGTACAACAAAAAATAACGAGTTTTTCTTAAATTGGAAAACATTTTAAAAATTAAGAAGAATCAACTATACAAGTTCATTAAAGTATGTAATTTTTAACAATGGTTTATAATGAAATACATATTTAATACAAGATACATTTTTTTAAGAAAACAGCTGTTTTATAAAATAAAATTAAGAATGTTTATTGATTTATATTTTTAAAAAGGATAAAAATTTTCATTTTAAAATGTACTAGAAATTATAGAAATCAATTATTTCTTCGATACTTGTCATAGTGAGTGCGTTTGTTATGGCGAGATTCCTCTAATTCGTTTTCTTTAATCGCAGTATTAGAATCCAAAGAGTTTTTAACCCAAACAAAAAATATTTATATCTTGGTTTTGCTACGTGGCACTCAACTTAAATAATATTAGATTTTTTGGAATTCTTAAGGTTGGAAATACTTTTTTTTTATCACTGTTTAAGAAACAATTTTCCAGATGAGTTAAGTTTCGAAAACTGGGAAATGTATAAAACCTGCATTTAATTGAGGAATTGAGCCTTCTACATAACAAATAGCGATCTTAAATCAATGGATTAAATCACCCGTATTAAAGCAGAAAAATGCCTTTTTATTGAACCGTGTAAAAAAGGTTAGTTAATGTCTCTGTCTTAATTACAATTATTTCTTTTTCAAACTTACATTAAGAGTTTTGTTGTTTTATTATCTTTTTGACAATCTCAACACATAATTTTATAATTGTACTAATATTTCATTATAGTAGAATGGGGAAATTCCGTATAACTATTGATTTTTGACGAATTTTATTTGAGATTAAAATATTGCTGCTCTGTAAAAGAATAACTATAATATAGTTTATTATTCTAAAGATATATTTAAATTATTGTTGGATGTATGAAATAATTGCATTTAAATATTGACAAGCTGTTACCCGCCCGCTTCGCTGGGTATTTCATGATGTTTTATAAATTTTTACTGCTTATATATGTGTATGAATTATTGATATCTAAGTCCTAGCATTAAGAATTCGATTGAATTCAAAAATATACTTATACCTGTAACTGTCACCTGTTGATAAAAAAAGGGGGCAGAACTCATGTAATTTGTATTTTCTAAAAATCTCTAAAATTGAAGCATAGAATGATGTTTGCTCTTTCGTAACTCAAAAACCAAGTGGATTCCGGCAAAACCAATTTTCGGTGGATCTCTACTCCGTAAATTCAACATGCAAGCCAAATTTCAAAAGTCTAAATCTAACAGAAAAAAGCAAAAGTTTTACTATAAATATCCCCGTATTCCCGTTGAGAGCCGTTTTCCAAAATTACCGCTCTTAGCGGATTTCAATTCAACAAAAGAAAAATGCAAACCAAATTTCATTATTATGGTCCTTGTAGCTCGAAAAAAGTAATTTTTTTGTCAATACTTCCCAGTAACCCCCTGCAACCCCCCAGAACTTGATTTGCTTAAAATTTATTCTTAGTGGATCCCTATTCAACAAAAGAAACATGCTTAACAAATTTCAAGTATATGGGTCTAACAATTAAAAACAGGAATTTTTTTCTGTAACTCCTCTTGACCCCTCGCAAACATCTTTAGGGGTCAATTTTCATTTTACTCTTTGTTAGAGGAACTCTATTTCATGAAAGGAACATGCCTACCAATTTTCAAGCAGGATGATCAAGTAGTTTAAAAATGGAAATATTTATCGATTACGCCTCTTAATCTCCCGAAATTAAACTTAGTAGTTGATATTCGCGAAGCCCATTTTGTAGCGGTTCTCTACTTTACGAAAGGAATCTGCTTATCAAATTTCAAGACTGTACGTCTAACAGTTTAAAAATGGGGATAATTGTCTATAACGCCACTTGAGCCCCCGCAACGCCACTTCTGGGTCTGTTTTCACAAAACCCATTTTGTAGGGGAATTGCACTCTATGAAAGGAATCTGCTTAGCAAAATTTGAAGACTGTGCGTCCAATTAATTAAAAATGGAAAAAAATTATCAATAACGCCCCTTGAACCCCCGCAACACCACCTAGGGTTCGATTTTCACAAAACACATTTTACAGTGTATTTCTATCCTATGAGAGGAATCTGCTAACCAAATTTCAAGACTGAGTCTAATAGTTTAAAAATAGAAATAATTATTTATATCTGCCCTTAACCACCCGCAACACCCCCTTGGGGGTCAATTTTCTCCAAACCAGTTTTGTAGTGGATATTTACTCCATGAAAGAAACATTCCTACCAATTTTCAAGCAGGTAGGTCAAATAGTTTAAAAACGAAAATATTTATCTCTTACGCCACTTATTCCCCTGCAACGCCACTTAGAGGTCTGTTTTCACAAAACCTTCTTATAGCTGATCTCTACTCTATGAAAGAAATCTCTTTATCAAATATAAGGACTGTGTGTGTGTGCGTCTAATAGTTTAAAAATGGAAATAATTATCTATAACGCCCCTTAAGTCCCGCAACGCCACTTGGGGGCACTTTTCACGAAACCCATTTTTAGCGTATCTCTACCCTATGAGAGGAATCTGCTTACTAAGTTTCAAGACTGTACGTCTAATAACTTAAAAATAGGAATTTATAACGACCTTTAAACACCCCGCCCCCGCAACACCCCTTGGGGGTCAAATTTCCCAAAACCTATTTTGTAGCGGATATTTACTCCAGGAAAGAAACTTACCTACCAATTTTCAAGCAGGTAGGTGAAGTAGTTTAAAAACGGATATATTTATCTATTACGCCCCTTAATCCCCCACAACGCCACTTAGAAGTCTGTTTTCACAAAACCCGTTTTGTAACTGATCATTATTCTACGAAAGGAATCTATATATATATCAAATTTAAAGACAGTGCGTCAAATAGTTTAAAAATGGAAATAATTATCTATAGTGCCCCCTAAGCCCCTGCAACGCCACTTGGGGGTCGATTTTCACCAAACTCATTTTGTAGCGGATCTCTACTCTCTGAAAGGAATCCGCTTACCCAATTTCAAGATTGTACATCAAGTAGTTTAAACATGGAAACAATTATTATTAACGCCCCTTAACCCTCCGTAACGCCCCTTGCGTTTCGAATTTCCGGAAATCCGTTCTTAGCTGATGTCTACTCTATCAAAGGAACATGTCTACCAAGTTTCAAGTCTGTAGGTTGAATAGTTCCAGAGATTTCGTGATTAGTCAGTCAGTGAGTCGCTTTTCTCCTTTATATATATAGATTTCGGTAATGAAACGTGTGTAACGAAGTACAAAGCTAACTCAAATGCGTGTAACAAGACAAAATTTGCTTTATAGTAAATGGATAGAAACTAAGAAACGATCGCAACAATCACATATTTGCAAGAGTTGTACATTTTTAAATAAATGCTGATGGGATTTAATAACAATTTTAAAAAAGCTGGGAATGATTTTCAAAGGCTTGTGTATTGATTATAAAAAGAAATTCAAATAACACCTTATTTGTTAGAATTTTTTTGATAAATATCCGAAGTTTCTCGGTACTTTTGACTTCCTAATCATTAAATTAAATTCTTCAATTAACAATAAAATAAAAAGATATTTATTAAATATGCTCAATTATATAAAAAAAACAACGCATATAAAATAACCATTGAATACCATGAAATTAGGAACCTGTGTTGCTTCAAGACCTAATCATTCAATTTTAAATACTGTTAACGCTCTTAAGGCGATATGGTACCATCTTCACAATTTTTTTTACTTTTAATATTTGATATTTGGTTTTAATTGCATTTTATAAAGGTTACTATTTAATAATAATTCCATTGCAAAATGTTTGTAAAATTTAAATTTTTTTACCTTTTTTAAATCCCTAAGACTTTTTTTAAATATTTTTAAAAAAAAATTTCAAGTACCTTATAATATACTACATAAAACTGTGCATGGTTTTTTTTTTCTGCTGCTGCTCGTTATTTTTTATTAATTTTTTTATAGTTAAACTTCCAAAAATTCCCAAAAAAACATTAATTTTGATTTTGAAATTTTTTAGAAAAAGTACTAAACACACACATGTTAGAGCTAATCCTATGCACAGTTTTACAAAACATACATTTCAGAACATGTATAAAAAATTTCAAACCCATACTTCAATTACCAAAAAGGCCTTAGGGTTTTGAATAACAGTATATGTACAAAAATTCAACATGGAGAAATATGAGTTTGAAGTTTTCATTCCATGAATAGCATGATATAATATTCATCGAATAGTCTGAAACTTTTATGAAATGTTAATTAGCTTACTTAAAACTACTTACCATAAAAATTGCACAAATGTAGAACAATTAAACAGTATACTGCCATAATAAATATATAGAAAAAAACGAATGAAAGATCAATATTTCATAAAACTTTATCTTAATAATTATTAAAAAAAATAAATACACACACTTCAGAGCTAATGCACAACATGTACAAAAGATGTTTATGCCTTTATTTTTTTATTTCCATGATTTTAAAAGCCTTCGCATGTTAAATATTGTATACGAATAAAAGCAAAATCAAATAACAATTTATAGGTAAAATACATCAAAATCTAAGAACTGTATATGTGCATTTGTTTAAATAAATATCTTAAAATATTTTAATTATAAAAGTGTTGAATCTCGCACATATGGGATATATATATATCACCAAAAACAAATATATAAAAATGGGGGAGTTTTTCTATTCTTGCGAATTAGATTTTTAATTACCTGAGTTATCAAAATGAGATTTAGTATTTGTGCTTTGGGAGTATCCGTTTCGAAGTTTTAATTTCATTCATAATAATATCATAAAAAGCACGCACACCTTTTAAATCTTGACCAAATCCATTTGATCTTCCCAGTAAATAATTCACAAACTAGAATTTTTGCATGAATTGCACAATTCTTTCTTAAAATGATTTATTACTGCTTGTATAATGTCAATCTCATTGAAGCGTATTAGAAAAATAATTAATTCATTTTTTATCAGGCTCTTTTCTAGCAGATAATCTGAAATGTAGGCGGGGTAGTTGCTGTTTAGCGTCAAACATTGCTTCATTACTTTATGAAAAATGCAGTTAAAGCTTTGAAATTTTGCAGGCATATTTATAAAGATTCGGGGTATCAAATAAGCCAATAAAAAAAATTTCGACAGTTTAATGATTTTTAGTGTACCATATCACCTTAATAAATTTCGGGAAGAAAGGAAAAATGCTTGAGGCAATTATAAGCGCAAAATACAAACATTAACAAATCGTTTCGAGGATTAAAATATATTTATTTTTACGTATATATGTTTAGTTAATTGATGTTATTTTCATTGCAGCAATGTACGATTAATAATAATTGGATTATTCCAAATGAGATATAATGGATAAATATTTTTACTCGTCAAACTCAAAACTAAATCGCCAAAATCATAAAAGTACGTTGAACTTTCAAGATACAGCTGTGGAAGTAGTTCAGTTATTTGGTTATCTTTCAGCAATGAATTATTTGCTGACAATCCCTGATTTTGGGATACGTACGGTTCCAGATGTTTCGAGGGAGTGGTCTTCATGTAAAGGTTTTAGAAAAAGCAGTTTTGTAAGTTTGACACAATGAGAAAAATGTTGTGTTAAAGCTTGAGCGTAGAATCAAGGCGATCTTGAATGACTGTGCCGCGAAACCTTCCATAAACACTTCTGCCATTCTATATGTGTTGTTGTTAAACACAGATTTATATTTGTACTGAAAGCATCAGTATTTGCTTCGTCATTTAATTATTCACCAAAATGATTGAAGATAAAAAATTTCTTACACATTATAAAGATTTTAAATATATTGATATCACATTTAAAATCAGATCCATCATAAAATAATTTGAATCAAATATTATTCGAAATAAGCTTGCAATTACAAAGAAACGCAAAGGAATTCAATCAAAAAAGTTCTGTATAAAATCTACATAGTATAATTTGAAAAGTATTTCTTCATATTTTCCTCGCGTTCGCATAAAATTGAAAAACGAAGGGGAAAAAAATGTACTTGAATCTTTGCTATAAAATTAATGTGTAACATTATTAACAATCTTAAGTGCAATGAAAACATTTTTACTTGTGATAAATGTTGAGTAAATTTATTTGAAAATATATCACTATATTTTTTTACTTATTATTGCACGGAAAACTTTTTTATAAAAATGCAATTAGTTATTTAACGTATTGTTAATGTTCGAGATTTGAAACACTAGCAAGTATTAAATTATTCGAAAAATGGAACTACTTAATATTTCAAATGGTACCTAGTAATGAGATATGCACAATACTATTTCGAAGTTCTGAAAAGACATAACTATTTTGCTAGAAGGAATAACTATCAAAAATGCTAAAAATTATAAAGTACAGACACAGGGGGGGGGGAATTCAAACATATACAATGATATAAAAATTTTCATGAAAATAGCTCACACATACCTTAGCTGTTAATATTTTTGTTTTTAATGAGTTTTTCTTTCTTTCTTTTTTTAGATTCTAAAAACAGGTATATTTCCGAATATATCAAAAGAAAAATTTAAGACAGATGGTAAAAAATTATTCATAATTTCAAAAGAAATAAGCTGTATGTTTCAGAGAAAGTACAAAAAATCTTTTTAGAGATAATTGAGTATTGTTGCATAGGTTGCGATTTATTATAATAAAATTACACAAGAGAAACAAATTTGCTAATTGTGGATGAATAGCACATAAACATTTCGATATATTATATTTTTAAATGCTCATATGTGAGGAGTTTTTTTTTTTTCATCCGTAGTTTTTATAATATTTTCTAAGATAATAGAGCTTTTTCCAAAAAACAGAGTATATTTTATTTTATGAAGAATAAGATCTACATGTTTCGTATATTATTCATCTGATGCAGTCTAATAAAATGTATTACGGTGCCTTTATATCATACTTTATTAATAAAATTTTTGGTAAAGAAAATTGATTCATACTTTTGGAACAAACGAATTTAGAAAATACCTGTACACTTCTATTGCAGGTAAGTGTCTGATATTAAATAGTGGCCACGGTAGCCAAGTGGTCAAGGCATCGGATCGTGGCTAGCATGTCATGAGTTCGATCCTAGTACCACTGAAGACCCGCTGTGTAGGGAAACGATGCGCGTAAAATCTGTCGAGAGCTCAAACGTCCTCCCGTTGGTGTGGTGAGTTAGTTAGGAGAGAGGAATGTCAGCTCAGGTGTCGTCCGCGTCACTTGACCATGGTTCAAAATTACGCGGACCGTCCCCAAAAGCCCTCGTGTAGCTGAACAGTGGGACATTAATATTCACTAATTCACTCACTAATATTAATAAATATATTGGATCAGGGATATTAATGCTTGCTAACTATACAAGCAAAAGTGTATACCAAAGTAATATGTTTTAACACGTATAAATAATTCTTAATAATAAATTATTCATCTTTGCGATATTATTTTTGTTATTAGTTATAAGGAATAGACCTTGAGAAATTTACCTTACCTATTTAGAAACAGAGGTTTTGCATCCATACACCATATTTCATGGGCAATGTGGAAAATGAGGGTGAAAGTAATGATATAATGTGATTGTCTTTTTTATTGGATAGATATATTAATAAGAATTTGCTATTTTTTTGTCCAGTAATAAACCATTTTTTTATATACTGCATTTGTTTCATAAATACTTTAAATAGTTGTAATTTTTCAGGTTGCTTTTTATGTGTTCTGTATATCAACCAAATATATGAAACAAATATTCTTGCATCTTAGAAAGTCTGACTTTTTGATCTCAAAAAGTGCTAGATGGGATTTCTTGCTGTGGTGACATGCATTTTAATTGTATAACAGCTGTAAAAGACTTTCTACAGCATTAGAGATTGGGTAATGTAATTAATTGGAAAAAAATATTTATATGATGGGAAATGCAACAAGTTAAAATTTTATTTATTTTTAAAAGCACTCTGCTTTTTCTAAGACTGTCAGCAATATTAGTTACACAACACTTTTTAATACAGTAGATATGATCCAAAACCATTTGAAAAAGACAATGGTTTGTACAGTATAAAGGGTGGTGTAACAAATTTTATTGAAAAATTTCCTTATTGAGATCACTATGTACCCAAAGCTTAACATTTATAATCTTCATAATTGTTTCTATATTCAAAAAGAAGAAGGGAAAAAAAAACATTTTTTTAGCTAAAGGATTTTATGTCATTGCAGCAACATGCGTATAATATTAATTGGACAATTCCAAATGAATTACAATGGCTAGTAATTCTGTTAGAGATGTTAAATCACCAAAACCTTAAAGTAAGCCGATTTTCAAGATTTGGCTGTGAAATAAGCAATTATGTGCTGCCGATCCCTGATTTAGGGGTGCGCAAGATTCTAGAGATAAAAAGCGGAGACAGAGAGTCCGACTGCCTTTTCCTCTGAAAAGGGGCTAATTTACTTTTGACATTTATTGCAGACATCTGGTCTAAGTGGTTCAATAGTATCCGCTTAGAGGTGTGGTCTTCCGACAAAACAATTTGAAGATGTAGTTTTGTTCCATTGACACAATGCAGAGCGTTGAGAAAAAAATTGCGAGTAAAATCAAGGCTATTTTGAAAGATTACAGCGTCATTTTTCTTAAATCATCATCTAGTTCGAATGATATAGATCTATATTTATATTGAGATCAGCAATATTTTCTTCGTCAATTGATTTACCTGCAAAGCAGTTGAAATGATTAAGATAAAAAATTTCCTACACTAGGGGAAAGTCAGATATATAAACGAAGCAAAGTTTTTATAAGAATGTAAATACTCGCATTAAAAATAGATGTATCATAAAATAATTTGAATCAAATATAAGCCGAAATTAACTATGTAATTATAAACAAATACGTAGGAATTTAGTAAAGAAATTTCTACGTAAAGTTCAAAAAGTATTTTTCTTGTTTTTTCACGCTTTCTCATAAAATTGAATAACAGAGATATTTTTATAAAGCTTTGCAATAAAATTCCCTGTGTAAGAATATTGACAATTGTTAAGTACAGTTAGATCATTTTTACAAGTGGTAAAAGTACAGCAAAATTGCATTTCATAATACCATTAATATATTTTTATAATCCTAAGAAAAACTTTTATTATTAATATGTAATTAATTATTTAACGTATGTTGTAATTTTGAAATACTAGCAAGTAGTAAATCATTTGAAAAATGTTTCGGATGGTACCAAGTAATGAGATACGCACAATATTATTTATAAGTTCTAAAAACATGTCTACTTTGCTAGAAGGGTTAGCTATCCAAAATACTAAATATTATGAAGTACAGACAATTTTTTGCACAGGAAATTCAAACATATACAATAATATAAAATTTTTCATGAAACTAGTTTAGCTGTTAATATTTTTGTTTTTTAATCTTTTTTTTTTTTTTTTAAAAATACGTATATTTCCGAATACGGTGAAAATTGTTTAACACGAAACTGATTATTTTGGAAATGAAATATTTTTTCGTGTTAAAGGATATAGTAAAAAAACAAACATATTTCACCAAAATTAAGTTTATTAGTGTACATTTTATTTATATAGATCTAAATATTCATGTATCTAATAAAAATCAATGAAACAAAAACATTCATAAGAACTTAATGAAATTTATTGCAAAATTTTAAATTTTTTGAAAAACAAAACATTCATTGAGTTTTTGGAAAATAATCTGATGAAAAAAATTTACTAGTTAACAATGGCGTTACGTAGAATATTAGGGCCTCCATGCAAAATCAGATTTTGGGCCCCAAGCCATATCTTACAAAGAATTGCAATACCGTAACACACTGGGCTCCCCCCCCCACACACACACGTTGCGGGAGCGTACATTACGCCACTGATATCAAACACCGTTTTGCTTAGAAATCTAGCAAATCTTTCAATTTTGAATTTCTTTGGTAATCTTTCTTCACGAGATACAAATACTATAGGCCCAGACCTAGTTAGAGTCTGATAAATTAAGGCCTTTTTGCAGAAGGGGATTAAGCGGCTGGATGGCCGCCAGGGGCCCTAAACTTGAGCAATTCTTACCACAAGATTTGTACAATTTATACGCACAGAAGGCTTCACACACAGCATATTTATACATCTTTAAATTTAGTACAGTAAGCAGGGATGTCTTTAGACTTCTTGGAGCCCTGGGCCCTTTCGCAAAAGTAGACCCTGACCCTTTGCACAAATGTAGGCCCCAACTATGACGCATAAAAGTAAACAGTGCGTAGCATACGTTGTCAAATACTCGTACAAACCCCAAACAAATAAATGTGTATGACTTACAATTGCACGAATCGACTAGGCCTATATAAGCACGACGGTCATCACATGTAGCCAGTTGACATATTATCCGAAATTCCAAGTTTTAATTTCCAATTTTTTTAAAGTTAAGGTTTATCTTGAGCAATTGAGTTTTAATATAGCTATACATTTGTAGCGGTACGATCTATATAAGCCAGTAACTACCTCCGCACCAGGGTGATCATTTTGGTGCAGTGGATAAGTTACTCGGCTTCGGATCCAAAGGTACCTGGTTCTATCCTACTGGATAAGCGCGCCACTTCATTGGTGACCCGGACATTGCGCCATCTATCTGCAAGCAAAGTCGTCAAAACTTGAGCAGCAAAGTGTCGACCTCTGACGCAGCAAAGTCGCTCGGAACGCGCATCTCGGCGCAGCAAAGTCGTCTCACATATGACGCAATCAACAAACTCATGACGCAGCAGCAATAAACACGCTTTAAACAAATACATCGTTCGTTCGAACTCCACCGACTCACTGGTGGGGTGTATGTAGCGGTACCATCTATATAAGCCAGTAACTACCTCCGCACCAGGGTGATCATTTTGGTGTAGTGGATGAGTTACTCGGCTTCGGATCCAAAGGTACCTGGTTCTATCCTACTGGATAAGCGCGCCACTTCACATTTTATTACGAGATTTTAAGTTTAACGAACCTTTTCACTATTTTAGTTTATTACTCTTGAATTCATGGGCCTCAAACCTTTTACCGCCAGGGTCCTCCAACTAACTTAATCCGTCACTGTCTTTGTATTGGAATCAGATCTCGAACGCCACTTATATAAATGTCGAAGTCTCAGTGTTATTTAAAAAAATTATTTCAGGATATTACTGGAATCTGTCATTAAATGTAATTTTCTAATATATAAAAGAAAGTTTTTTTAAAAAAATTAAAATGAAATGAATTTAAGGCATCAGATAATTCAGTATTATAAAAAGGTTTTTTTCGATTGGAAAACACCATAAATTGTATTAAAATGATTTCATCCTATATATGAATTTCACAAACTCCCCAGTTATTTCATTTCATACCTGTTTCAATAAAATTCATCAGGTTTAGAAAGTTTTATTGCAATTTTTATATTCATTTGCTTGCATTAGAATTTATATTTGGGTTATGGTCAGGCTAAAAAAAATAGCCTTTCCAAATGCGCTATGGTTTCGAATCTTGATTTCATTCACGACCCTTTGTTTTGAATATCGTAGTATGCTTCATATTAAACGAAATTGATCCTTGCAATCCTTGGACGGCGTAATATGGATGGGAGAAACGAGATACGTGTCACATATTTGTCACTAGCATTTCAGAAATTCGAGGTACTGCGTCGCCTATCCAAATTAAAATTTTCAGTTGTTTGTGATTCCAAACCATTCATTTATAGTACTAATATTACCTTTAATGAATATGTTATGTGTATTGAAATCAGTAATTCAAGGAA